>JAVQJD010091448.1:0-24234 GCA_036023655.1 Nannoperca australis
ACACATGCGCAGTAGATCGGCGTGTAAATGCGCATGCGCAGTAGATCGGCGTTTACACAAACAGCTAATCAAACATGACGACACTCAAGCAAGAAGAAGAAGAGCTGCTTGGTCTGTTCTACCGAGCGCAAAAAGAGAAAAAAAGAAAAGTTTGAAAGTGTGGTGGACATTGTGTTTTCCCACGCATGCGCAGTTGGTGCTGTTGGTTCGCGGACGAGTCCGCGCGGTCATACTTGATTGCCCGGTACGCGTTCGTTCGCGCGGAGCCCTAGCGGACTGCTCTGATGACGCAAATGACGTAATGCGCACACTAGCGGACGGCTATGGACACGCAGACGCGGAAGGTATAATACCGGCTTAAGGGCGAGCCAATCCTTCCAGACCTCTGACCTTGAATAAAAAGCAGATGTGGACTTTTGAGTAATACGATTAAGAACCCCTGCTGTAGCATATTACATTTTAAGTACTTTCATACTTATACTGTGGGAGTAAGCATACATGAACAAACTTCTTAATTTTTGTTTCTGCTTTTATTCATAATGCTAATGACAGAACAGTGCCCCCCGTCTCCCATGCAGGAAAACACGACATTACCAGCTATTACCTGCATACTGATAATAAAATAAAACAAAGACAACAACAGCATGAACAAACCAAACTCTCTTTCAAATCTGAGGTCCGAAAGATATTGAAGAAACAATAGACATAGAATAATGTTTGAAAATGTTTAATTTCACACATTTTAATGTAAAAAAAACTGTTAAAATCAGTTTGTAGAAAGTTCAATTTAATTCAATTTTAATTCAATAGGTAAGCATTTAAGGGTATTTGTTCAAAGGTTAAGTATCAAAAGTAAGTGAATGGAGAATGCCCTTTGTCACAGTATCCAATAATTTAGTTTTCCTGCTGCAGGTACAATACCTCTACATACTACATCATGTTGCTAACACTGCTATCTGCAGACACAAGGGATCTTACCCACCACCCACTCATCATTATCTGCAATTTTGTTTCTATTATAGTAACTCAATCATCCTCTCACTGGGTTCAATTATAATTATGTGCATGTGGTGTATATAGTAACCCCTTTTCACATTGTCATGCTTTATATTTTGAGCCTCACCAGGGGAACAAGGGGCAAAAATTACCCGTGGGCTCCTCAAATTAGTTTTATTTGATGAAATGCCAAATCATTTAAGAAAACACACCATGAAAATATTTAAGGAACTAAAACTAGATTGTGACATTGGGCCACTCTGAATGGGGTCCTCAGTGGTCTTGAGCTCAATGGTCTAGTTGCTTGGCATTTAGTTTACTTTGCTAATCAAAGCATGCATCTATTTTGTACTTATTCTTTGCTGCTCTCTCTGCATGGGATTAATGAGGTTTCCGCCACTGACCTCAGATATGTAAAAATGGCTGAGCTTTTCCTGATGTCCAACAAACAGTTCAGCACTGAAATATTACATTGAATCGTATATACTTTTCCAATGGTATTTGGGATATTCTTTCACAACAGATCATATTTTTCACT
Organism: Nannoperca australis; assembly: GCA_036023655.1. Taxonomy (NCBI): domain Eukaryota; kingdom Metazoa; phylum Chordata; class Actinopteri; order Centrarchiformes; family Percichthyidae; genus Nannoperca; species Nannoperca australis. Next base: position 1,535 of record JAVQJD010091448.1, read on the forward strand.
GCACATAATTCAGCCACATTCCTGCATGTGGTTTTCCATCAAATTCTTCCCGGATCCAAAAGCAACATTTTATGTATCTCTTTACTTTCATTGTCTTCTTCACAGACATCCATGATGAGAATGGGTTAAAGCCAGTCATGGTTTACATCCATGGAGGCTCCTACATGGAGGGAACTGGCAACATGATTGACGGCAGCATCCTGGCCAGCTACGGGAACGTCATCGTCATCACAATTAACTACCGACTCGGAGTTCTAGGTGAGTCCACCAATCTGGGGTTTTTATTGGTTTGTAGAATGCTGATTGAGACTGAAAGTGAGATATTGATTTCGTGATTGATTTAATGACTAATCGGGTCCCATGGTTTCCTCAACTGGCTGTTTTTTGTCTGAGGGAAAGCTACGGTGGACTGTATGTTACGATGGATTTCTGATACTGTTCTTGTAGAGCAAATATATATTGAAGCAAATCCAGCAGGTTAATCCACTCACACACGACATACATACTTATGCAGAGATGTTTGATACGCGATTGTTGTTCTTGATTGCATGCATGGCTTGTGGGATTTTCTTCCTCTAGCTATCATTTTTTTCCCCCAGTGCCAATCACCTACTAATGGCTGTGTAGGTGGTAATCTGCATCTTTCTGCATTCTTCTCTGTATTTCAAATTGCTGTATTTCAATGCAGCCTTGAACGACCCCTGCAGCACAAGATAAGCACATGCAAATTAAACTAAGACTCTTGCATTTCTATCCTTTTCAGTTACTTTGAGCATCAAACATCTAGTAGGCTAAAAAATTCCACTCTGGAAAAATTGATCCGTTGTGATCTGAGCCGGTATCTACACCACAGTGCTGTGCATCTGATTTTGTTCCTGTCTGTAAGATGAAAGTAGTTTCTGGCTCTCACAGGGATTCTTTATCTTGCCTTTGACATGAAGGTTTGGGTTCTGAATGTCTGTTGCCCAAGAAAATGTTTGAGTCTGAGAGGAGGCTGATAACATCAAACGTTTTGAGAGATTTTTGAAATTCCAGCCACTCTATATTGTGGCCATTTTCTGACTTGAGCATTGCCCCTATTCTGTTCAAGTTGAGCCAGTGTTTGCTGTGGAAATGGTGGCTAAAAAACAGATCAACATACATCAGCATAGTGGGATTTAAATTAACATAGTGATAAATGGGAAAAGATGCATTTGAGTGGATCCAGGATGATGATGGATGCATCAAAAGTACTCAACTACCAAGCTTGAAATGTTGGTGGAAGAAACCATCAAACATGCTTCAGAACAGCTGTCGCACTCTTCTTTCTCCAAGATGGAAGGCTATATGGGAGGAAACAGGAGTTGCTATCAGCTCAACAAAAAGTGCAGCAGTTACATAAAAAAAAAATGTATCACTGAAATTTGGCACTAACTGGGAGCTTGTAGAATGTTTTCGCATGAAAATGAAGACAGACTCCCTTTCTACACACTAGCAGCACAAATGATTCTCCCAGATCTACAGTCACAGAAACAGTTTCCTTTAATAGAGCAATTTGTAACCCAAAATGTGTGGTACCACATATAAATATCCTAAAATTTTCTTCCAAATTAAACTTAAATATATGTTGTTTGTCCATCTCCTCTAGAATGACACAGACAAATATTTTTTGATCTTACGAGTGACTGTCGACAGAGCGGCATCATTTGTCTGTGCCTTTCAAAACCTTCACAAATCACGGTTAAAAGGCATTGTCACTTAAATGTAACTACATGCTGTTTGCTGAAACAACATATGCTGTTATTTGGGAGGACAGTCTCAATTTTAAGCAGTAGCACAAAAAACTTCAGTCCGGCCCCATAGACCCCATAATTTGTGAGCAATAAATCATTTAAATGTATGACCCAGTGTCATTATGATCTCTATACATTTTCTTTATTGAGTTTCAATGAGATTTACAATATCATGATATAGAAATATCATGATAGAACATATTATTCATATCACCCTACACTAGTAATAGTGATGGTGTTGCCACTTGGGAAGACATGGGTGGTATTTTACCATGCATATTTTATCATGCTTATCCTACTATATCCTAGTATACTGTATAATTTATGTTATAGCTTTTAGAAGACTTACAGAAGATTGTAATTATGTATGACAAAAAGAGGAAAACATATATATACACTGTATATATGCCAGGCTAACCAAAGCCAATTACACACACAGTACATAACATTTCAAAATTGCTTCCACAACTCAGTTTATACAGATACTAATACAAAAATAACATTTAAAGGTATACAATCATGCACTTTATTTTCATGCACAGAATCACCAAAGGGTATATTCTTATAAAATACTCGATGGAAATGGTATACAATAGACAACAGAGCACCAAACTATAGTTGAATGTTTGCTGGTGCATACGGTTCAAATCTGCTGCTGTTTTCTGTATCTTTGTATGGAAAATGAATTGTTACGATATCTAGTTACATGCAAATTATATTTGTCTGGGTGTGATCCTATTTCAAATCCAATGTGTTTCTACAGACTCGTACAGCCTCCATATACCCATATAACCCTTATCCTGTTATTAGATGTGAATTTCTGTTTATCCTTATTGTTTGCAGCTTTAAATTAGATGTTTTTAGCCATGTGGTTTCTAAGCTGTTTACACGTATTTCATTGTCTGTGCCACAGTGCATCCTTATGCTCATGCTGCCACCACCGCTGCTCTGCTTTGGTCTGCTTACCATTTGTTATAAGGCCGAGCTGTCAGCACCAGTCTCTATATTTAGTTGCCTGAGAGCCGGGGGGAAAAGGTGTTCTGGAAAAGTGTGCACTGCAGAGAGGAAAAAAGAGATGAGAGAGCCGAGGTAGACACACAGAGAGAGAGAATGCAGATGAGAATACAGGCAGAGACAACAGAGGAAGGCAAGTAAAACAGCGAGAGAGAAACGGAAAGAAAAGCGACACTGTAGAAAAGGTGATCTTGTTAGGCTGCCAATTTTGATGTAAAAACACACGTCCCCGAAATCACAAAGTGTATGTGGCTCTGACAGAAAAGAGTATTACATCTCCACTAATTGACACACAGTAGATTCACCTAGTGTGCTCATATAAAATTCTTGTGTCGTTGCAGTCACTGGAGTGAAGTCGTCTGTGCAAAGAAAAGTGACAAAAGTAAAGATTGTAAGCCGAAACAGCATTGAGCAAACAGAACTGGATTAATTGGTGTTTGGTGTCTTTCCCTTTAGTATCATTATGCACAGTAGACCAGTGTTGTGCCAAAACTTCACCTAGAAGTGTCCTTCCCTTGATGGTGTTAACTGGTGGCAAAAAAGCTTATTACTGCTTACTAATAATTCCAGTTTATTACAAGCTTGGACCGTTTTTCCCCCCACCATTTCTACCTCTCGTGATAACACTGTACTCACCTTACTGTCATGTCTTTGAACTGTGCCACCTAACTCTATTTTCTCCATAGTGGTTTGATAATCCTTTTCCATAGGAAAGCAAGCCAAGAAATGCTCGACTGCAATCAATAGGGTGGAAATACTTTACCAGGGCGGATAAAACCGCTTTGCATAACTACTTACAGCTACACCCCCTTATGCAGCAACATACAAATACATTCGTAAACTTTATGCAACCTGTGGACATTTGTGTTTACTGGCTAGATAGCTACAGTAGTTTCACAAGTTATAGCCAAAGTTGATCCTGTATTTCAAGCCGGTTGAGCGCGTAATCATAGTGCATCATAATAGGCTATTCGTAGGTTTTGAAGCATGGCGGTACGTCCCAATGCTTGACTTCAAACAATGTCGAAATACAAAAAAATACATTGCCTTTCCCACTCACATCACATCTCACGTATATGAGATAAGCACGTCAGTGTATTGTGCTTTCATCAATGGTGATGCTGGTTTTTGGAATTGACTCTTTAATATTTGAAACAAAGTTCTTCCATATTTGCTATACTATATGGCCTATTATTTCAGCACACAAGAGATCTGACTTATCTACGGTGCCCACAACATTGAGCTCCTGAAGCTTCATCAAAGGAGGGAGCTTTTTATGAGTCAGCCTTTCCTATTATTGTCCTAGTATTGACAACAATTATGCTGTATTGTTGTTTCTTCCGTTAACTTGGAATTGATCTCAAGTACCTCGCTTGGCAGAATCTCCAGTGGCTTAGTTGCTGTGACTTCTACAGCCCTTTTGGGTGCTACGCTATCACAATGTTTGCAGATTTTTCTGTGCAACTGGTTCTGTGCATGGCTGCTTACTTCCATGTTAATCCACTATTCTAGTAAGTACATACCAGTTACCTTTTCTGTCCAGTTTTATGGCTCGAGAGATTAGGTTATCTAGACTGCCTGAATCATCCCTAGAAGTTAACTCATCCCTAACTGAATCACTAAGGTAATTTTAACCCTCCCTGTAGTGACTTGTCATTCCATCTAAAATCTGCTGATATAATCCCAATGAATACTCCACTACGCTGCGAGGCCCCTGGGAGAGTGACAGGAGATGTTTAGTGACATTTCTGCCCTTGACTGGATGGTTGATGGTGGATATTCCACACTGCTGATGCCCAAGCTAGCGTGTTCTCCTTAAGTAACCAGATAAGGTAAGCTATTTTTGACTTATCTGTGACGTAGGTTAGTAGCAATTGCTCAAACACATGTGAGCACATCCCCAGATCTCCAACATAGTACTCAGGCTCTGGGATGTGTAGCTCTCTGGGCTGGGGAGCTAGCAGGATCCAATGGAAGTGCAGGATCCGGGGTGCTGGATTGGACTCCTTGGGATGAAAGGGAGAGATGTGTGGAGAGAGAACGATCTGGTTTCCAATGAGACACCCTTCAAATCTTTATCATAGAGGGCTTGTTTATGCTGGCTATCAAGGGCTTGGCAGAGATTTTCTGCATCTGCTGGGTCCATGCTGGCCAGCTCTTTCAGTGTTAATATGTGGACCCAAGCGCAGGACACAGTCACAGGGGTAATTTGGAAGGTTTACTGCAGGATGACAGGGAATGAAAGTGGAGAGGAGAAGGTAGGGGGGAGGTATAGGAGCTATGGTGGTTGGGTGGACGAGGGTGAGTGGAGCAGGCAGGCAGATGTGAGGCAGACAGTTAGTACCAGGCTAGAAATCAATAGGTATTGTTCTCTTAATTCACAAAATTTGAGAGGCCTGAAGCGTGCGACTACCGCAGTAGTTGGGTTCCGGTGATCTCTGTTTTCCTTCACCCTACCCATGCTGGCCATGCTGCCTCTTAAATCTGGGCCTGACATAGTGGAGTCCCCTACGGGCCAAGGCGGTGTGGTTATGGTCTTCTCTGTGGAAGTGGAAAGCAGAAAGTGCACACAGATCAATGGTGCATCACTAAAGATGCCTTCCTGGTTTCGCACAAATCTTAGGGCACAAGCAGGCATGACCATTCAAGGCCAACACGTGTTAAGGACGAACAGGGAAGTCGAAGCATCGTCCATCAACAGGGTTATGGTCTAGGTTTCTTTCTTTTTAGCAAGATGGCCCATAGGTTGTAGTCTGCACCATGGATGCTGTGGGTCATCAGTTTGTTGGTTCCAGCAGCGGGCTGCTGGAGGCGCCAGGATGAGTGCCATCTGGCCTCAGGAAGCTGTCACATGAGCCAGAGTGACGGTGAGCGTCATTAAGCTGCACTGGGATCTGTCAGAGGCACATGGCACTCTCCATTTTCTCTTTTTCTAACATTGTGGCAAGATGTGAGATGACTAGAGATGGCTGCCTGATGGAGATGTGTTGCAGCTTTGCTCTCTATTTGCTACAGAGAGAGAATCAAAAGCTCATTTAGGCTTACTCACCATTTTAGTCACATTGATTCATCAGAGCACGTTAGAACGGATATGTTTTTTTATTCATCTTTAAATCACATTTAATGTAACATATGTAATATGTCAGGAGTTACACAGTTGTCCTGGAAAAATTCAACCTTTAACATATTTGTGGAACTAATACAAATAGTGCTCTTTTATTTTGAAGCTGCTCATAGGTACTTTTAAAAGAACTTTGTAACCAGAATTTACAAAACATGTGTGACTCGCAGACAGCTTTATTCAGGTTAGGGTAAAAAAAAACATGAATAACTAACATGACTGCTAAAAGGCAGAATAAATAATGGTTATTTTCTTTTCTATTGGCTTTGCAAAACAGGATTCATTAGTTTTTTTTGGCTACTAATATCTGATCTAAAGTTGTTATGGTTTACATTAGCTTTCATTTGGAGTTGTGTTTGTGTCCACCTGATAAGTGCAAGTCCAATATTCACTTGTTGCTTTTTGTCTCCACCAGCTTTGACTCTTTAGCTGCTAAATGCTCTACTGTGTTCATTAGTGTCTAACTGTGTCTGTTGAGTGCTGTTTGCTGCTGGGTGGGTAGTGCACGGTGGGGTTTTAGAGCTATTTCACTGAAAACAGCTGCCTGCTACTGTTGGAGGAGAACGGAGTTTGTGGGCTGGAAAATCAAAACAATGAGCTAAAACAGAGGCTTAAGGGCTTCAAAGAGCTAACAGGTACTGCAGAGTTGGTGATATCTGCATTGCACTACAATATTAGCGAGAACTGAGCCCTAATTAATGGTAATTGGTTTCTTCAGTGCTTTTCCTGAATACGAAGCCAGTTCGTCTGCTGTGGGAAAGAAGTAGAAATGTGAATGCTCTGATGCTAGCAAGCAGCGTTGTATCCAAGACCACCTAAACCGAGACCAAGACCAGAGAGGGTATTGAGACCAAGACAAGACCAAGACTCTGAAGGGTCAAGACCAAGGCAGGCCGAGAATGAGTCAGTCATTTCTAAGTGCCGATAAAGTTTAACGTTGTCCCAGCCTTCTCAGAAAGCGTAACATTGCAGAAATTATTTTAACAAATAAACCAGACAATGCAATGACAATTTAGTGATATGCTATGGTCTTGACCGGTCTCGAAATAAAATCCAGAGTCCTATTAGAACGAAAAGGGGGTTGATTACGAGACAAAATCTTCAAAAAGTGGACCGGTTTTGAGACCAAGAGCAATCTCGAGTACTACAACACTTCTAGCAATCAATTGGATATCTTACAGACTGTTTAGTATCCATCCAACCATTCTTTATCAGCTCATCCTTAGAGGGTCATGGGGGGCTGGAGCTGATCCCAGCTGACATTGGGCGAGAGGCTGGTACACCCTGGATAGGTTGCCAGTCAAAGAAAGGGCCTCTTTAGTATCCATCTTTGTGTTTCCATGTCCGGGGAAAAATTTACCTATACATAAATACATAAAACCAAAAATTTCGAATATATTACAGCTATGAATAATTATTTAATTGTATATATATTGTGTTAAGATAGATACACTAAAAACTCTGAACAAATCTTTGACTGATCTGAAATTAATGGCTGACAAAACTGATGGTATGATTTGTAAAATAGGGTTTTGTAAAAAGAAAAGATTGAATCGCTCTGTTAATAATGATTTCATCCAAGCATCCTAAGCATGTATTTCCATCACATTCAGCCTTCCAAGTCCTGTCAGAGTGTGATGGAAAATGTGATACCCTGCTCTGACACTGACACTGATGAGCTGCATAAAAAGTTACTTTCCTGTGGTATTACTTTATGGCACAGTAAACTGCTTGCTTAGTATGATTCACAGACCTTGAGAGGGAAATCTCTGACAAATAAGACAGATGTAATGAAATTCTAAGAGGCTGTCAACGTGCAGCTCACCAATCAACTGGAATGACCTGCACTCTCCTTAACCTCAGGGATTATAAAAAAAAAACCCAGACATCTTAAAGAATACATGCATCTGTTCAACAATTTTGTGTTCAAAGCAGTTAATGGATGACAGTTTTGTTTATCTGTTTAAGGATGGGAATTATTGGTAGAGGAAGTAAAACTATATAAATCATCATAAAACTAAAAGCAGCAAGAGTTGAAAAAATGGAACCTACCCTTTAATGAATTGATGTAACGTTGCTGGACAACAGTGAGTGGCCACAAAATAACAATTATGTAGATACCAAATAAGAGCCGAAAGGTGAGTGAATACTGGACATTCCACAGAATATATATATATTTTTTTTTATTTATTTTATTTACACAAACATAAGCCCTGGAAACATTTAGATTAGCTTAGCAAAAAGCCAGAATGTAGGGGGAAACTACTAGCCTACTATCTAAATATCTCTGTATAACAGCAACTCCACTTTTATTATACACTTTTACTACATATTTTTAAGTGACATATTTATCCTCACCTGTCCTCCATTATCCATGTTAGTGTTTTCCTGTCTAGTTCCCCCTTATTTCATTGTGTATCATTCTGTTCTATTCTAGTCTGTTAGTGGCCTCTCTAGTAGCCAGAGGGCGGGTACTCAGTCTCCTCTTCCTCCTCCTTTATGACTCCTCCATCTCTGCAAGGACGGCAGTAGCAGAGAGGAGGTCATTACCACTCCAACATTCGTCCCCACTGGCAGTGGAGTGACGACAGCACGTGAGGAGCGAGAGGGAAATGTGCCGTGGTCGTCTCACGACAATCGTCAGCGGCGGATATCCACTCTGGCCGTGAGCCAGAGGATGAGGTGATGCCTTCTGACATGACACAGAAAAGCAGAGGGCTACAGCTGTGTCTCAGACCCTGCTGAAAGAAAAAAAAGATTAAAACGCCATACAAAACACGCTTTTTGTCTTGGCCGGCACACATGACGAGTGGCGAGGGGAGGAGGGTGAGCGGATCTGTCGCTTTGGCAAAACAGTCATTAACATGACAAATGGTGCTCTGCGTGAGCTTTTGACAATGTGTGCCACCGCCATGGTCCTGACTAATCAGTAATGTCCACTAACTTGTATTACATCAGTCCTTCTCCCCCGCCTTCATGTGACAGCATTTTTCAAGTTGTTTCAGGTTATTGGGTTAAAGAAATAGTTCACATTTTTGGGAAATACACTTATTTTGTCTTGTTTTTCAAAGTGAGATGAGAAGAGAAATCTTATGTTTGTGTCAAGTATTAAAGCATGGTTAGCTTAGCTTAGCAGAAAGACTAGAGGCGTGGGGAACAGCTTGTCTGGCCAAAGCAAAAAAATACACATCCCAACACCTCTAAAGCTCCATAATTAACATAAAAGCTGACTCCAAATAGTCTCTTCAAAATGTTTTAGATATCCTTGATGTATGAATAGTTTTTGGGTATGTTAATATTACACACAGACACAGCTTGCTAAAAGCAAACACTAAAAACATCACTTACGTCTTAGTACTGGCCATTATTGTGTTTACCACAGGTGGATCAAATATTCCCTGCCTTTTATGCTCTGTGGCTGAAGAAAAATAAAGCATTCCATCGTAAGACACACCTCAGGTATTCTGTTTTATTAGGAAAGGTTTAGGCAAACACAAAAATGAACGTCTTCACTTATGTGAGCAGATTTGAGCTTTAACGTTGATGGAAAAACTATTGTTCATCAAAAGAATATTTCCAGCATGAGACTCCCTAAAAACTAGGGTACAGATTAAACAAATGCAGTACAATGTGTTAATCTGTGAGCTTTAGCGGTTTTGGTAGGTTTATTTCCAAACTTTAGACAGCATCCAGGCTGTTTGCATTACTTATGCTAAGCTAGGCTAACCACACACCAGCTTCATACTAAACACAGCCAAGAGATTGACATCAAATTTCTCATTTCTGAAAGAAAGCAAATTTCCCAAATTGTTGAACTGTCGCTTTCAAATGGTTCCACTTTCAGTTAAGCCACTGACCCTCATTTGGAGAGAGTGTATCTTTCTCTCTGTGGATCTTACTTCACTCCATTTGCTTTTAAAACTTGTTGGAAAGTTTTTCCTTATATAACCCTAGCCTTCATGTTTTCTAACCAAACCTGCCTTTGAAAGGTCAGCGTTGTCATAGCCCTTTGGTTTTTGTTTGGAATCGCAATGAAGGCTGAGCAAAGTATATTGATATTCATGGTGAAGTCATGTATTCTCTCCCAACTCTGCTGAAATAACTGGAAGGGATAGAAACAAATGTTGGTTCACAACAAAATGTAGCTCGGAGGAGTCATTGTTGGATGAGAGAAACATTACAATATCAAGCATTTATTAGCTTTGGGAGCTGCTCTCCATACAGACTGTCATCTACAGAATGCAACAGATGCACTGGAGGGATTTGAGAGGCTTGCCAGTGCCCAGATGGGTTTTCCCTGGGAGGAGATGAATATCCCTGCTAGCCTCAACCTGCACATGGACATGGCTGTGCTGCGGATAATAACGACATGATAAAATGGCTGAAAGTAGGATGGTGTTTAATTGGGTTTTTTGGTCAGCGGCTGAGTAAATCTCCATGATCCGAGGCTGCCGTGTTTTCAATCTCCCTGGCCGGCCCTCGAGTGACAGATGAAGGCTGGAGCACCAACAACAACCCCCCCACCCCCCCATCCTGTTTTCTCAGTGAATGTGTTAGATGAATGTGATATATTTTCCTTTGACTAAATGCAGTTATAAGCAAAGGATAGTCAAGATAATTGCAAGCTGAACTGAACGGATGAATGTTCAGCAATTATAGTTGGTGAAATGGCGGGCTAATTTTGCCTGAATCGAAAAAGCACCACAGCAGGTCCGGAGGATAATGAAAGGGAACAGCAAATAGCTCCTCCAAATGGACGCTTTGACAAAACAAAACACAAATAATATTCCCCAAAACATCTAAATCAGAGATGGCTAAGTGAAGCAGAATGACAGCAAAGACAGTCGCATTAGCTTTTAATCTCTGATAGCAGTGTGTCAGATGGTTGATTTGTTATTCTGGAGCTTACAGAGCTGGTGTCTTCATTGGCTTAGGATTTGCAGTCATCGAACATCAGCAAGGTCCATTTCCCTCGATGCGCACTGGGAGTGCATGAGTCACTTTCTGTCACCCTCACCATACTTCAGTTCAATCGTTGCCTTCAAATGGAAAATATAACATTTCATGCAGATGCCCATATTTCATTTCCTCAAAATAGCATGTGTTTGTTAACATAATGAGACACCTATTTTGTATGTGCTGTAGCAAGCACACTGTGGTAAGGGCCTGCCATTGCTGTAAGTGCATGAATTTGTAGCATGTCGGCTTCTGTATAAAACAGGCCTCTACTGTGAGATTGTTACTGACCTGTGAAATACCTCACATAAATGATGACACAATTTACAATAATTTTGAACAGGCCTGTAATAAAACAAAATGCTAAAAGTTTTAAAAGAAATTAAGTCAAAATACATATAAATACATGCATTGTATGTACTGTATATTTAATTTAATCAAGGTCATTTCTGCAAAACCCCAGATTAATAGAAAGAATAACATGGTCATTTATTTAATTAATCATTTAAAATTTAAAAATTCTGACATCAATGTACTGGTGTTTAGCAGGTATCATTTTTACCATGTTCACCATCTTTCTTTAACAGTGTAAGCATGCACAACATTTGCTAATAAGCAGTAGCTCAAGTTTGTTTTAGAGCACAGTCTCATACAGAGGCACTTCAGAGGGCTTTACAGGGTGATAAAACAATTAGAAAAATGAACATAGACATACAGAGAACACAAAAGAAAAAGCTAAATAAAACAAAACTATGTTTTATTATCTTTGAGTCCATGAGTTTATTCTTAATTGGATAGATCTACACGCATTTAGGTCAATAAACACTAAATTCTCCATAATCAGATTTTGTATGAACTGTGGAAAGTTTAAGCAGATGGCTGTCCCTGTGACCGGAAACCAAGTCCCGTGTGAACTAAATTCAATGGCAATCCATTCAAAAGTTGTTGAGACATTCATTCAAAATCTGAAAATCTTATGTTTGCACTAAAAGAAAAACAAGGTGATTACCAAAGTCATTAGGATTCATCATAAGGAGACCAATGTCTGTATTAAATGTTGTGCCAATCATCTAGTAGTGGCTAGATAATTCATTTGAAAATGTAAAACAATCACCTGCTGGTGACGCTACAGTGGAAGTTAAGGGTTAATTTAATACGTTTTTTAGAGTAGCTACTGAGATATTTCAGTCTGGACTAAAGTGGTGCACCCACAGACTTGCCGACATTGCCATTGCTAGAGCTACACCGCTAGAGTGTTACTAAAAATACATCAAAATAAATTACTTAACAAAATAGCTAAATGTGATGAAACTCAAGTCTAGTATAGAAGGGTGGCTGAAAAAAAAGCTGTCTTAGAACATAATGTACAGCCTTTTCACATTTGTGATTATCTTAATTCTGATGTATGACTCAGTTGATATAGTAGCTACTGTATAGTGGAGTCTTTTAAAAGAGCAAAAAAAAGGTTTTAAGATTGAGTTTTAAGTCATTGAGCCCAGTGGCTGGAATCTGAATGACAACTGAAGTAAATTATTTAATATGAATCAGTAAACAGCATTGACGAGAGATGACTGGCTCGACAGCTTTGTTCCAGATGACTCAAAGGTGTATGTGAATACACATCTGTCATTGTGAGGTATACAATCACACTCCCACTCTTTTAGGACAGGATGTCTGCACAAATGCTCAGTATACCACCATCTAACTCCTGCAGACAGTAAATACATCAAAGACGGCGCTTCCTTACAATTGCAGAAAGGCAAGTACTGTCCCGATCCACCGCAACCTTCGCTCCCTGCCTTCCTCCTCACTTGCGTCATCTGCCTTATCACCTCTCCTCTCACCTGACTCTTTCTCACTCGTGCCTCCTGACTCTGCCACAGACAATCTCTTCTCGATTTTGTCCTCTTCTCTGGACTCTGTCTGTCCTCTCGCCTTTTTTCTGGGTGTGAGTCATACAGTTAAACTGTCTGAGGATTGCACCTGAAACTCGTACTCACAGAAATGATTAGTACATCTGGAAGCAAGAGCCACCTGGTTTTGATGTTCACAGTTAGCCCAGTATCCTAGGAATGAAATCCATATTGGGTAATTCTGCACTCCGCACTTTGTTTGTTTGTTTGTTTATTTACTATGATCTTTCCCTAACTTTAACCAAGTATTTCAGTTGCCTAATCCTAACTATGCCTTAAACATTTTCATTATCAAAACCTTTGACAAATTTAAATATCGTCATTGCACGTTACAGTTTTGCAGAATTGTCCAATATCAAAATTCCTCTTCAACAGGGTTGCTGAGTTTCAAAAACAACAGCAGTGGATTTGAAAAATTGGACTCGCAAGTGAATCTAGTGGAACATTCAGCATCTAAAGAGACAATAATTTTTTCTCAGGACTTGGTAGAGACAGAAAACAGAGCTATATTTAGAGAGAAACTATTGAAACAAATGACTGTTGGATGTGTAAATAATCAACTGTTTGCTAACAAGTTCACTATATCAAGCAAAAGTTATTGCAAGTTTAATATAAAAAAACTGTTTCTGAAATTCAAAGAACCTTTATAGAAGATTGTAAGCAGGGAAGAATTTCTTTACGGTCATCAGTTCAAGGCAGATCTCTCTGTGGAAATTAGACATTCATTCAGTTTTTAAAACCCATAATCTGCATTTTTTAAAAGATTGCAGTACCACAGTACAGTTTAGATACATTACATTTTATGCTCAACTGGGATTCACTCTTACAGGCCACAGACACCAGCCACCAAGACTTTATTGAAAAAGCTGTGGTGAATGTAGCCAGAAGTAACGTGTTCAGTGACCCAGGTTCACACCCACGGATACCTCATGATCCAAATGAAGAGATCACTTTCCAGCTCCATCCATCTGGAAGCCCACACAAACAACTAGATTCTTGCCAGACCTGAATTGAGGGTTAAGAGGTAAACTTTTTGTTCCTTGGAGACTGCATGAAAAGCAGCGCTGCCTTGGCCCAGGCCTGCACAAATCCAATCTTACATAACGATTGAGTATTCCAGCGTCGACCGCAGAGCAGCAGACCACCGGAATGCATCGGGCCTCACCAGGCCAGCTCCACCAAAGAGCGGTGGGCTCATTTGCATGATATCTGTGGGGCAGAGCATTTCCCAGATGCAAAGCTGATTAAAGAGTGACGTCCCCCAAGAACTTGAGGGCAGAGACAGAGAAGAGATGGCCGACCACCAACTGAGCCTGCTTTGATGTTCTGAAGACACAAGTGGCTGCTGCTTCTCTCCCTAATTAACCCATCTGAATCCTAATGAATGTGCATGAATATGAGCTCCTCCACTTATATAATCCAGGTTCTCAAGTCTCAAATACACATTGTAATTGGTTCTACATACATTTGGCATCAAACATTTAATTCAATTCATCTGCAACCTAACTACTCTTGATCTTAACAAGTTACAAATGTAACTGTGCTTCTATGAATTCTGGATGACTTGTGACAGTTGATTACTATTTGTCTTAAAATGTTGTGAAGCCCAGATCAGTGGGCTTTTTTCTGGAGGGACAAAAATAATAGAAATAGTAATAATAGTAAAAATGCTAAAAAAAACTGCTGTTACAATGAATACTAAAGACTGGAACCAGAATTTATCAATAGACTGATAAAGTTACTGTAAATATGCAATTATTTACAAAAAAATGGTTTTATTGTTAAGACAAGAAATTACTGATGTAGCATCATAATAACCACATTTTCAACATTAACTACAGTGGTGAAAAGAAGTACTTATAAGTGGGTCCCCATTTTGTTTGCTTTGTGCATGCACATGAACGTGGGTGATGCACGTTCCTGTTATGGTTGGGGATAATGCGCCAAGATATGTAGCAATGTGCCGGTATCGGCAGGAAAGACTGCTTGCTAATTAATATGGATGTAAACATAGCAAGTAACTTTTGAGAAAAAAATGTTTAATGTCGAAAAAATACATTTTAAATGTTTGGTTCGGTGGGTTTTGGTGAGCAACACGGAATGCAACATTTCATTCCAAGAAAACTCCACAGGGCACCTTTAAGCTCAGTTTTGATTTTCTATTTTCATTTTTTTTGCTATGATATTCTTCTATTCCACCAAATACCATAATAAGATATTATGTATAAAACATTTTATCGGTTCACAAAATACGACGGACTGTAGTTTAATGTATGTTATTGTGACCCACACAGAAATAATTAATATTAGATTAGATTAGTAGCCAAACCTGATCTATCAGGTGAGCTCTTGCCACCTAGTAAGTTGATTCATAGGATTTAAAACAAAAATATGTTTGGTATCTTAAAAATAATATGTGAATTCATCCCATATGACTGAAACCCAATGCCTGAGATGAGTGATGTCCTGTGGTCTCTTAGCACCCAGGGGAGGTCACCTGTCACACCGCTGCACTTCACTACATTCATGTGCGATAATTACAAAAGCAGCCAGTAGAACTCAGTGAGAATGAGTCATCCCAGTTATAATGGGCAATATGTAATATTGTAGAAAAGCTACATATTCTTTCCACTAACGGTAACTATGACAACTTCAATGCATTAAAAAGACACTCTGGCAATTAAGATCCTGAGTTCAAGGGTACAGTAAATCACTCTGAGCAGGTTTCTTGAGGCTGAGCAAAGACTACAAGTAATGCCGGTGCAGTGTAGCAATTATTTTGACATGTTTTACATATTCCAATAATAGAGCATTGATTTCACATCTGTTTTTTTTTTTTTTCGGTGAGGCTATATCACGCCATTTACGTCTCTGTCAGCTTCCCTGTAGGAGCTGCTGCCTGCAAGAGCAATGGCACTCTTGACAAAGAGGATTAGCAGCTGCTTTGACATACTTGTACGGTATGTTTGCTTAGTATTGATTCCTTATGTAATTTTGCTCTGCCTTTCGACCCACTTCTGTCGACTTGGCACGACGGTTGAGGTGATGAAACGCAGCCTGAAAAAAATGAAAGTCATGGCACAGACAGAGTCGCTCTGTTATCAGTGGCCTCAGGAGTCGATTCGATGAGTAATCACAAATATTGATTGTTTATTATATAGAATTTCTTCCCTCACCCTCCACATAAACCTGGTGGAGCTTGAACACTACATGGCTGCAATTTGATTTGGGTGCTCCAGAACTGTTCAGGTAGTGTTAAAACAGCTCTGAAATAACCTATAAATGCAGGCTCATGCTTGGATGAACAGAATGTCTTCTGGCACTCTGTTCTCCCCTTGTTTTGTGGTGGAGGTCAGTTTCCTCATCTCCCTTGATTGATTTTCTGATGTTAGAATCAACATTAAAACAACTGAGGCATTTTATGGTGGAGTTTGACAGTAGATACCGGCACTAGAAAAACACCAGCTGGGCTTATTTTATCTGAAAATTCAGCTGGCATGGCTATTTTCTGTTTCCTTCTGATCTTTGTTGATCTTCCTTTGCCCACCAGACAGTCTTTATTTTATTATTCTACAGAAAGCGTCCCTTTGTCTTATATCTCCCCTTGTCTCAGTCTGTCTGACTGTTTCCCGTTTGTTCTCCTTTTTATGGTCATTTCCATCAGTTGGCCAGTCAGTCTGCCTGCCAGTTTTCTACAGCAGTTTGACCAAGAATGGTAAGGTCGCAATATGAAGGCATTCCTCTATGGAAGATCATTGCTGCCAGAAAAATATATGAATATTGAAGGTATTTAAGCATTTTTGTACAAAGAACATGCACTGTAGGAACAATAAAAATGTAACATGCTAAATACCATCTCAAAATTATGCAACCATGTATTCTACTGATTTGCAACAACAAATATGCTTTAGGAAAATCATAATGTCCCCTGGAGGGCCTCCATGGTCACAAGGTCACTTACTTAGTTACGGTTAGGGAAAGATGGTGGTCTTGAATCCAAAACGTATTCCTGACACGTTTGAATGAGACTGGTATCATGCCTTGATTGGTAAATATTGTGAAATTCTAAATGAACGAATGCTTATTATTATTATTATTACTACTACTTTTTATCATTATTAATAGTTAACAGTGAGGGGCTCTTTTTTACATTTAACAGTACAAAAGAGATTCAGTGCTTTAATGAAAACATTAACGGCTTTGTTAGCCACCTGTGGCCTAAACCTACCTACACATGGGTTTAAGGATATAAACCCAAGTCTCTGCTATTAAAATAATAATAATTTTAGTCATCATTTTAAAATCCATATCCTGATGTTTTTTTATATGGCTGTCTTATTACTGTATAATGAGATTCTTTCAAGCACTATATTGGACCCTGTTTGGGCAACACTACCATGTCCATTAGTGCCTGTGAAACTGGATATTGTTTGTTGATTTAAAGGAAGAGCACTCCAACACCTTTAATATGGTGGATTTAAAAAAAAAATTGTATTATTATTTATTGTTAATACTGTTTAAGAAAGCATTTGGGATGACAAAACATACCTTCTTTTTTAATGCATTTTTCTTTTTCTGTTTCTGCTGTAATGTAGTTTTAATGCTTCTAACAAAGAAGCAGTTTCATCACAGAGGGACTGAAAACATTTCTTTTTTTCCTTTTGTGGATATAGAATCACCATATTCATAAAACATATCACATTTCTTACTACAATAGATTAACTGTGAATTCTTCCTGTGTCACCTAAACCAACATTTCATGCAGGATAGGATACTAAATATATAATATATACTAAATAATATTAAAACAGGCAAGGTAGAACATTTCAAAATGAAAGCTGAATTCATAACCATTGAGACAGCGTTTCCTTTGATTTATTATTTATACACATCCCTGGCCGCGTTGTGTTGTTAGCTGGTTGGTTCACGTGCATCTGGCATCTCTGTGGAGGTTGACCTGTTAGACCCTGATGGATTTGATAGCCCAGCTTTTGGAGGACAGATGGTATATGGTGAGGTGATGGTAGTGGGTTGCAGTGTGTGTGTGTGTGTGTGTTTATGTGTGTAAGGGCAGCTGATGAACAAGGGGATTTAATGCCTTGTGACCCAGATCTAGCCTGAGCAGTGATGTGGGTCTAGTGTTCAGTGCCGCAGTAGGGTTTCACTGTGAATGTGCATGTGTGTGTAGCTCAACATGCTGCAGTACAGCATGTATTCACTGTATTACCGGCTTTTGCACAAATCTGCGAGTTTTCCGCAATATAGAAAAAGACAGCAAAGAATAGCAGTGACTGTAGGGACGCGATGACAGTGCGTGTTGGAGTTACTCCCCTTCCATCACTGTCAACCAGCTGTCCCCCACCTGGACGAGCTGTCATTCCGACGGAGATCCCCCCCCTTTCCTCTCGTCTCCCCCACCATTACTTTCCTCCGTCCCGCTTGTCCTCCTCGCCGCAGTCGGTGGATTTGCCACACACAGGCTTGATACCTGTGACAGCTCTGTCACACATCATACACCTCTGCAATATGTAGGCCTTTGCAGAGGAGTACGAGGAGGGGCCAAGCATAGCTGGGGTCAGAACAGAAACCTTGTTAAGTTGGCTGCCAGGTCCGCTGTTGCTGCAGCAGCCTCAAATTTCCTCCAATTTCCTTCTTTGCTCTCTACCGTTTCCCCCCCAGTCGTTTTCATATTTGTCCAATCAGATAAGTTGGCCAAAGAAAGAAAAGGGAAAGAACAGTGATAATAGAAATGAATGAAGGAAAGAAAGAAGAGGGTGGGAGAGCAAGAAATAAAATGAGGAGGGACAGGGAGGAGAAAAGGGAAGATAGGATACCTTTTAATTTTTCATCCAATCATATGAAGAAAGAAGGAAGGGAAAAAAGACTTGGATGGCTAGGAAGTAACACACACGGGAGGTGTTCCTACTTTCAGAAGAAAGATTCAAAGAAAAGGGAAACAAACAATGGAAAAGAAGGGAAGAACGCCAAGAACGAAATAACTAACAAAATCAGGATGAGTAGCATGAAAGAAAAGAAGAAAGACATATGAAAGGAGGTAGGAATGCAAGGAACTAAGGAAGAAAAACAAAGAAATAAATGGAAAGAGAAGAATAAAAAGCAAAAAATAAGGAAGGACAGGGGAAAGCAAGGTTGGAATTAAGAAAGGTAGGAAAGAAAAGAATAAAATAAAAAATATCTCATGTTGAATGTAAAAAAAACTCTTAGTGTCTATGGAAAAGAGAATGAGAAAGTCTAAAACTGTACTTATAAACAGTACTCAAGTAACTGTATGCAGTTCTGACTTTGATTTGAATTCAAATTTTTGCTATTAATTAATTTGCATTATCATCAAAGGCATTCCTTTACACATAAAAATGTCCACAGACGTTGGTTCTGTAATAATCAAATTGTTGGAAATCGCCTCCTCGCCCTTGCACGAGTATCCTGAAGGTCGGTTTTTATCCGCCGGTATGACTAAGTGATGCCTTCACCCTGTTTAAAAACTGTTTCCCTGAGGCCATCATGCTCAAGAAACATCTCCGTGTTTTATTTTGCAAACTTATTCCTCTCCGTGTGCCCTCATTCCGTCCTCTGCCGAATGCAGATCTGCCATGGCTGGCTAGGTTTCGGGAGCAATTTGGAAAACTAAGAGGGGGCTGACATCCCCACTCAACTCAGTCGCATGACGAGAGAGGGGTGAGAGTGGGTCAGTGTTATGAGGGAAAAAGGCAGAGAAAAGATGGAATATTTTGGAGGGGAAGACCTGTTTTTTTTTCCTGTACCAGGCAGAGATGTGGGTGCCCATTTTATTCATCCTAACTGGCTGTTTAGCAGCAGCTTTGTCATGGATTCTACATCATGCCTGTCATTCTCCTAACAGCCTGTGTGTGTGTACCGTCACACGGATGGCCTGAGATGATGAGACTTTAATGATGCGGGTGTCGGAGCTGCGGCAGCCCGGCCCCCGGGCCCCGGCGTTACGGATCGAAGTTAAGGAGAGGAGGAGAAAAAGGAAGAAGCCCTGACTCAGACTGACACATGATCGCAAGTTTGACAACTCTGCTGACATTTTTGAAGTGACAAACACTCAGGGGAGTCATACACCTCGGGATCTCACCATCACACTCCACGCCGGAATGTGACAAAACAAGTTTGCGGTTTGTTTTTGAAGGCGATTCGTCTGGTTTGTGCTCATTTACGCTGGTACTGAACAGTGGATATTCTAACTTGTCCCAGCAGTGGTTGAACAGTGCTCATTTACCCAACACAATGCGACGTAGCCCAACAACCTGGGATGAGATTGGATTGACTTATGTTCTATCTAAAGTAACAACACTCTCTTTACCAGGGTACCGCCAACTATTCCCAGTGTAACACTCCTGCTTTCCGCTGCCATGTTCTTACTGAGCTGAGAACACAATCCCCTGAATAATCCAATTATCTTAAAGAGTGTAAATGTAAAATGCACTTCCACTGCGAAGTTAAAATGTATATACATTCCCCCATTACAACATGTACTGGAACTGGCAAATAGTATAGTGGCTTGATTGCCAGAAAGATGCTAAACATTCTAGATGTCTGAGTAGAGAATTGTGGAATGCATTAAATTAAAAAAAGAAAATGGAGATGGTTTCATGTGATACTGTATTTAATTATTATATCTCTACATTATTACATCTCTATATATGACATATTTAATATCTTACAATCTTACAATTACAAGATCAGTAAATTATACATATTATATATATATATATATTACAGATACAAGACACCAATCAAATAACCAAATAGTTTTCTTGGAATTATGAGATACGGATCTCGTAATTCTGAAATATATATCTTAATCACGATATGTTAAGCCTTAATTACAAAAGGTTATTATTACACGAACATTTGTACATGTAATTATGAGATATCAATCTCATGATCAGGAAATACAGACTCCGTAAATTTACATATTGACGTCTTGCACTGCTGTAACATGAATTACTAAGATTTGCAAGATATGGATCTCATAATCATGAAATTACTTTCTTGTCTTTATGAGATACAGATCTAATATCTTATTATAAAATACTGCATAACATAACATGCAGGTGTTATGTCAAGGCAAGTGGAAACTGGACCTCCTAACCAACATACCAACATACATTAGGTCAACAACCACACCTCCTCAACCCTCACCCTGATCACCAGCGTCCCACAGTTCCATGTGCTGACTCCTCTCCTCTACTCCCTCTTCACCTACGACTTCACGCCTGTACATGGTTCCAATACTCTTACGAAGTTTGCAGATGACTCAAACGGTGTTTGGCCTCATCGACAACAAGGATGAGTTGGCCTACAGGAAAGAGGTCGAGCACAGGGTGGCATGGTGCGCCGGCAACAACCTTGCCCTCAGCATCAAGAAAACCAAATCAGGAGTGTTTGCCCTCCTCCGCTCTGGCTTCCCCTGTGGGAAGTACTGCAGGACTCTGACATTTTACCCTTGGGCCCCTAACCCTATGTGTCAACTGATCTGTGATAATTGGATTAATTGCAAATATATTTAGGAATATGCACCACTAAAGTTAAGGGCCTCCAACAAGTCCTGCATTACTACCTGTCTGGTCTACCACTGTCAAAATGTACTTACAGTAATGCGTATTTATTAATAGATTTGTGAACTAATAGGGTCTATTGAGACAAAAGTATTTGTCCAGGGTCCCTTTAGTAGGTTCCATTTGAAATAAAAACATTATTTTTCAATAATTGGCAACTTCTTTTGGTTAAGGTTACTTTATTGTTTAAGGAGGAATAATAGCCAAACATTCTTTTTTTTTAAATGCACAGCTATGGCTAATGAGACATTTCAAGTTAAGTACAGTCACATGCTATATTTACTTACTGCACAGTACCTTGCATGCTGTAACGGCATCTTTTCCCATTTAAAATGCCTGCACTGTGCGCAGCTTCTTGTGCCCGTGATTTGTTTGTGCGGTTCTGCAAGCTGTGCAAATGTCTCCCCATGGATGTCAAATAGATTCTAATTAGCTCTGCAGAATTTAATGAATATACGCCAGTGTATCACTGGGGTAGCGCCCCGGCTGAATGGATGTGTAGCCAATTGAACTTTTTTTTCACAGTTGAGAGGGGCTTGCTGCAGCAGAATATCTCTCTGGCACATTCCCACTCCCTTTTCCCCTTGTATGTCGATGGCTTTCACTCTGCATAGGTATCCCAGGAAGCATTTTGCTGAGGGCAATAAGGAGGCCAAGTGAGCAGAGAGCTTGTTTAACTTAGTGTAGTTTTTAACATCTGTGTAAATAGTTGGTTTATGTTCTGTTCCTTTCTTATAATTTATGTTCACATTGATTTACCTCAATCAAATCCATTTTACATGTGTCAATAATTGTCAGTAAGTCAATCAAATGTCCCAGTGCAGTGGACATCTCGTGTCCCTGGTGACCAGATTGTAATCAAACAGAAATGCATCAAATCCAGGTCTACATGCGCCTGAATGAAAGTGAAGATCTCATTCAAAACATCTCTGGAGGTGCTGAGAGATTTGGTCTCACTCAGAGGGCTTACTGTTATGCTCCATGTGCCTGGATTGCATGTACACTTGCTATTAAATGCAGCTGTGGAACATATAGAGACATTTGCCTGTGTCAAGTTGCCATTTTAGAGAAATACAAATATTTTGAGGAGATGAGGAGATCGATATCAATTTCATCTCTGTGAGTCCAGCACAGAGATCCAGATCCAGGAGAGGAGGTCAGAGCCTTGGCATCCTGGTGCCAGGACAACAACCTCCATCTCAACGTTGGTAAAACTAAGGAGCTGATTGTGGACTACAGGAGGGGCCAGAGCACGGGACTCGCCCCTATCAACATCAATGGGGCGGAGGTGGAGAGAGTCAGCAGCTTCAGGTTCCTCGGC
>JAVQJD010091449.1:0-17435 GCA_036023655.1 Nannoperca australis
ACACACACACACACACACACACACACACACACACACACACACACACACACACACACACACACACACACACACACACACACACACACACACTTTCATTTGGGGCTGCAGGATTATAAGGAATTCAGAAGCAGGCATGAACAAAAGGAACGTTTTAAATGGTGGACACGTGTATCGTGTGTGTGTGTGTTGTGTATGTGTGTGTTGGGTTGATTTTAGTGTTGGCACAATGTCAGCCAGCCAGCTTAATCCTGCTCCCCCCCGCCCCCCTTTCCTCCCTCCCCAAGCTTGGCCACAACTAAAACAGGTAATACACACTGTCTCCTGCTGAACACACACTGCAACCAAAACCAGACGGTGTATTCTGTGTGTGTGTGTGTGTGTGTGTGTTTGCTCACAGCTATTTTGGAGAGAGCTAAATAGCTAAATAAGAGGGAACATCTCACAACAATGCAGGTGCCTCCAACAGTCTTGGGTGCTGTCCAATTTGGTGGCAGGGTGCTTGTTGTGTGTGTGTGTGTATGTGTGTCTGTTACTTACTATGTGTGACATGACCTAGCTGTGGTTACAAGCAGGAGTTGTCATTGAAGTTAATAAAGGCGTCTGGAGCAGCGTCTTCCTCTGGTGGTTTGACCCCCCCTCCCTTCTGCTCTGCTTCCTTATTTTGTCTTTGTGTGTGTGTGTGTGTGTGTGTATCGACACCTGATCACCAGTTTAGAGCTGTAGAGAGTTTCTCTTTCTCACTTTCAGATTTTCTTCCTCTCACCTTCATGCCACATCACATTTCTTCTGCAGGGTAGTAAAATATTATTCAAAGTATGTATGGCACATTTCAGGAGGCCTGATCAGTGCAGAACAACAACAACAACAACACAAGTGTTTTTTTACTCATATCAGAAAGACATAAGAATTCATCGATCATAAAAATGAGAAAATGCCATAAATGATGTACATCAGCTCCTCTGAGGGTTAATGTTGTGCTTGAATAGCGCTGCTACTTTAGAGGATGATAAATATTGAAATCTGATTTGATGCAATTTGATCCTTAAAGTGAAGGGAATTCTTTATTTGTGTTTGTTTTTGAATTGGCTGTTTCATTAGCCTGTTTTGGACAACATGATTGGTCCGGCCCTGCTGATTATTAATACGTCCATAACTAAGTTTGCATGTGGGTCTTACTAAAGAGTAAATCTCTACATGTGCTTTCTTTTTTTAACCATATGCAAATATGGATGTGTGTTCGGATGCAGACATTTGAGGCTTTTAAATCTGTTTTTTTGGAGGCACCAAACCTCAACTTTCTGCACATTTCTCCTTCTTGTTCCTCTGGGTCAGCCTGTGCATGCAGGAGCACCTGCTTCGTTATTTTACTTTTAAATCCACCAACTAGGTCTCCCTCAGCTGGCCCTAAAATCTGAAATCTCTGTTTAGGTTGTCAACATGTCATAATACATCTTTACATTTAACACACTGCTCACAATCATATATTAACCCAGTGAGAAGAACAATACATTCCTACTCTTCGGGCTTGGCTGTTTGTTCTCAGGGTTAATTGTCAGCTGCAGACTTCAAAGCTTCCATAATGAGAGAAGTGCTTTGTAAGATTTTATGTGATGGTTTAATTGGTCTCTCTTCTGCTGAGTTGGGTTGCCTGCAAACACACACACACACACACACACACACACACACACACACACGCAGACATCTACACTGTAAAAGTGTCAGTTTGCCTGAACCTGCTCTTCCCATCAGTGAACATATCTTTCCCTCTGCCTGTTTGCCTCCCTCCAGGCTCTGGTTTGGGGCGACCAAATAACCACACACAAACACTTGCGGGTGCCACTAATGAGCACAGATTACCTCCCTAAACCTCAAGCAGCTGCCTGCCTCCAACCCATTTCTCTCTCTGACTCATCGAGACAGGTAGCGACGAAGCAAAAATGCAGCTCCGCCCACCTCCAGGAGCCCTCCACCAATCAGCGCAGACCAAACAACTCAGAGGATTGAGTAATTAAAATAACACACTCCAGAACCCTGCAGTGATCAATCAATGCAGGCCGATCACTCCTACCCAAGCTAGTAAATCTTATGACAGTACAGTAGTTTAAAGCTTCATTAGTGGATCACATAATCATAACATATCAAAAGGGTGGTGACTGTAACTGAATTGAATCCTTAAACTGACCACAAACAACTTTCACAGGGGTTGAGGATTTAAACACAACCTCTTGTTAACTGTGTAAGTAGTATCCACATACAGGAAGTCACGGACTTAATGCAGTTAGCACTTTGCTTCAGTTTGTGGAGTTCTCCTCGGTCTTGTCGTCTTCATCGCCTCATCACATGCATGAAGTACATGGATTTGTGTACACCCCCTCCATGTTGATATGTTCTTATCAACGTGACGCTTCTGTTCTGATCTTGACAATTATTTTATCTATATTTTACTTGCCCTGGGTCGTATGCAGAATTATACAGTATATCTGTGCTTTTCGCTCTGCTGACTGCTGACTGTGGGAGTGCGTTGACATGTGAAGTGTGAGAGAGAGATCCACTCTCCTTTGTTGCTGGGATGTCAACGGTAAAATCAGGCAGACAGCCAAGCTACAATCCCTGCACCTCCTGAGTTCATCTGAAATTAGCAATGAGGAGGCTGTTCTGTGCAGAGGACAGCCAGAGGGCATACTGTACATTCACACAGAGCAGGCAGGCATGCAAGCAAGTGTGCATGAAGTGACAATGTGAAAATATCGACACCTTCTTTCTTTCTTTTTTTGTTCTTCTGGGTCCCGGCGTGTGGGGAATGAAGAAATAACAGCACTAGTTAATTCCCCCTCTGAAAGGTGCGACATGTTGAAATGTAATGACTTGGCTTGCTGAACTGAAACCGAACACTGCTTTAAACCACAGAGGTGTCGTGGATGGGAGCCGAGAGAGAAAAGGGGCACGGAGGCAAAGGTTTCTTATCCAAATTAATACAGAGCCTCGCCTTTCATCAAAGCCTTTATTGAGTAATATAGACTGTTCCAACTCACAATGGCTCTTTCAACACTCTCTTGGCAAAAGACTGCTACAGATTCATGTCCCCTTTTTTTATACACTCCAAACAATTTCCTTATTTCGTACTTCTATCTCGGAGCCCGTTTCTGCTATTCATCTATTCCCCTCGCATCTCGCCTTTCCGGAGCCATCTTTTCACGGCCCCTTCATTGACAGTCTCCCACTCCACCACCTCCCCTGGTCACCGGGGAGCTCATTCTTAGTTGCACAAAAAACGTCCGTCACGGATTGCCTTCCTCCCGTCCGCCTGTGAATTAGCTGTGTAATTACACTGAGCTGGTGGGGTAAAGCCCATGGTTGGATTAGGGGCTGCACGAGCTAAGGCCTCTGATTGGAGAAGCCCAGCAGAGTACAGACGGACCGACCAACAGACGGGCAGACGGCTGAAAGCGGTAGCGGGCTAACTAGCCGCAGAAGAGAGGCGAGGCGAGGCGAGATCTGCGTGGCATGCAGTTGTCACTTTGGCACATCACGCTGATACTGGCTGCAGGGAAAGGCCAGCCAGATAGAGTCTGTGCCAGGAAGCTACAGAGAGGACAGTGTTTGGGCTTTGGGTTGTTATTTTTGGTTTTGGATGAATGAGGCCGGGGGTGGGGGGGCTGACATTAAGTTAAGTGGAACTAGATCCATCTGAGCAGTGAAGTTTGTCTCACAAATTGTCTTTGTTTATGTCCTGTCGTGTTCAAATGTCAGTGAATGATAAGGAGTTCCATAAAATAGACAGTTTGGCAATGCAGTTTCGTCCATTACTCACTGATGAAGTGCAGGCCAAATGCATAAAGTGAGGACTTTCTTTCTCTGACAGATGTTTGTTTTTAGGCTTCGGAGTGCATGACTTGCTTTGAACATGTTCGCCTGTACATCATGGCTCCAGATCAGATCCTGTATTCCTTCAGAGCACTGGCTGTGCATGTAAGAAATGTGCATCTAAGAAATGTTCAACATGCAATTAAGCACCAAGAGTGGGGGCAGCATAGCAGTGCAGTAAGCTCAGCATCAGACTCTGAACTGATAACATCCACCATGGAGGAAAGCTTTGAAGAAAAACTAATAAGAGTTAATCAATACTGCTGCTTTGTCTGCCAACGTCAATATCATCAATACAGCAACTTCCGGGAGTGTTTCAGTGCTCAGTGCTGAAGGAAGATACTCTGGTGTCAACCAGGGAACGTTTAGACTGTCCCAATACTTTTTGATGCTCCAGGTGCACACAGTATGCAGACATGCATGTGAACAGCGGCCCGGCATCCCAGCTGCTTGTTTCTGCATGTGCACAGTTACAATGGAGAATATAAGCACTTTAAAGGGCCAGTCACACCTGAACGTGAGTCAAATTGATCCGTGTGTCTTCACGGAAACCGATATAGTGACAGCACGCAAGGTTAGCAGGGTAATTACTAGAGCTGGCTAGCTAACCACCATCACGCCAGCCATCAAGGACATGACAGTCCTGGTCAGTCCCAATAATGAATCATTCGTATTTTGCCATTTTGAATGCCAGTGTGACACGACCGTGAGAGTCAATTCCAACATTCGGCTTTTAGCGAATGAGCACGAGTTTTGAGGAAAACTACCTGTCAGTCTGTACAATTACAATCTGTCCATGGTGATTATGTATTTTAATTTGTCAAATCATGACAATGATTTAGTGGCATTAAAACGCTGACCTTCAGAATGTTCCTTTGAACATGACATGCACTTCTTTTAAATGCTTTTCTCTCCTCATTTAAAGAAACAAGCCCAGCATCTCTCCTCTGCACAAAGAAACATAACAGAAAAAGAAGTCTATCATTTTCTCTTTCAACTAATACTGTAAAGACTTCTCAGCACATGTCAACGCCTTATGTGTCAAATGGCTAAAC
This sequence comes from Nannoperca australis, assembly GCA_036023655.1. Lineage (NCBI taxonomy): Eukaryota > Metazoa > Chordata > Actinopteri > Centrarchiformes > Percichthyidae > Nannoperca > Nannoperca australis. The sequence goes on from JAVQJD010091449.1 coordinate 4,920, forward strand.
TATTCTCACAGAACAACTGTACTCTGAGATTTATAGCTGTTGGAAGGTTCAAAGTGGTTCTGCATGCCTTGCCTCTCCTTTAGTGTTTCACCTCAGTCTATTGTCAGTCTCATGACTGCAGACAACGGAGCCTTGTCTTCAGTCTAGTCTGTGACTCACCCCCAAGCTCAGCTTTTGAACAGTCGTTTTTATTTTAATGTGTCTGTGCCATAAATTAAGAAGACAAATGAAGTTGTGTGCTTGTCTGTGTGAATGTGTGTGTTTGAACAGCACGAGCCAAAGCAAACAGGGGTGCCGACATCCTTGAAATGTGTTTCTTGCTCGGCTTCATAGCTCGCAGTTATCAGCAAACAGCGCTTTTGGAAGAGGGAGATTCTGGGAGGGAAAACCAGTGCTGACCCATCTGACCTTGGCTGACAGTGTGGCCTGCAGAGAAAGGGAAACTTAGAGGAAGAACGAGAGGCATGGGAGGTTAAAGGGAGGACAAAAAAAGGGGGAGGAGATAGATGGAGAAATCGAGAAGGAAAAAGATATATAGAGGGGGGGGGGGGAACGAGAAATAGTTGCAAAGCAAGAGCCACAAAATCACCTCTTTAACATCAAGGGCAACAGCGGTTATTAAGCTTTCCCCTGCTTTAGCAGCATAGTTAAGTCTGTGAAGAAGTACAATAAAGATAGCGAATTATGACTGAGATGTATTTCTGCCTGCTGAGAATGGGTATCAGTGAGGAGTCCATTTGAAAGCTGCGTTTATTACCTTACGCAATTTGATTTTTGTGAAATCTAAGCAGAATTTTTAATGGTATGCCACACTGCTCAATAATTCCATTGATAAGAGCCAGGGAGAATGGGAGTGCAATGGCCTGTGTAAATCTGTGACTGAAGACATTGCGGTTATCGCTCTCCCTCCGCCATCCCCATCCCTTCCTCCATCCTTCCCTCACTCTGTACTCATCCTTTACATCCTCCCTTTTCCTTCGCCATCTCTCTTTCTTCATTTGGTTCTCTCGTTCAGGTTAACCATCCCTCTCATTCTTCACCTCTTCCTTTTCTCTCCATTCCTTCGCTTCCTCCTTGGATCTCTTCCTCCCTTTTGTGTCTCATAGCAACACACCGGCCGTGTACGCGCTGTCCTTTCTCCTCCCAAGCGGCTGCATATGCATCGTGATCGATTGTCTGCGCCTTTAGACGACGCATTTAAATACATTTTTATCTCGTCTGAAGCGTTTCCGCTTCTTGTTGTCCTTTTTAATAAAATGAGATAAAACCAGGCTTCATTAAAAAGGTCACTGTTTGTTTATGCATTGTTGTTGTTGTGCAGGTTCATAGAGACCTTGGAGGTATATCAGTGCCCATCAGGCAGGGACCTTTCATTGCACTCCTATACTAATAATGTTAAAAAACACACACGCATAGAAGAGATAAGGGTCCCCTTTAAAAGCGGATGCATTATTTAACACAGCCGGCTAATGGCCCAGATTGTCCTGTAACAATTGAATAACATCGGCAGATAACAGCGAGCCTTTGCTCTGCACCTTTTAAAGGATGGCCCTGTGAAACTGTAGATAGTGGCCTCGCACCGACGAAGAGGAGGAGGAGGAGGGGGTGGCGGCCTCTTCCCCAAGCCAGGCCACAAAACATTGCTCCATCAGAAAATAAGATCACTGCCAGAGGTCCAGAGCAGAGAAGAAGAAAAGGAGGGAGAGAAAAGGGGCATAGGGAAGAAGAGGGCGGGGGCCGGAAATCAATAACATGTTGGTCAGTATTAATCTGGCATCAATATAGCCTGTATCTTTTACTTTTCATGGTAATGGCTCCAGTGATCTCCTAAAGTGCCTCTCAAGTGCTTAGAGGGCCACTGATAGCATCTTATCAGGGCCAGAAGAGAGCACCGGCCAGGGAAGGAAGGTGGAGGGGGGGTAGTACCAACAGGGTCCTGGGCCAGTTTAAGGAGGGGTATGAGTGTGTGTCTGAACCCACAAGGACCCTTTTACTTAACCCCTGACAGATGAGAGCGCCATGGCCCGGACGACCATCCGGCGTCAGCAGCCACTCGTCTGCTGGAGCGAGTCTGGACGACAAGAAACAGACTTTTGGCAAGGAGGTCTGGTTACTTCCTGTTCCTCTGCGAGGGCACATTTTGTTTTGGTGTAGAAAATGGTGACACAACTTTCAGGCTCATCTTTAAGTCCTCTGTGTTTGATTTGCAACCCAGTGGCTTCCTGGCATCGTTCATGGTGATGTTCCCAGGAGGACAGGGTCGTTGTTTTCTGCATATGCAAATCAATTGACTGTGCTTTTGATACAAAGGCCGTCAGTACGATAGCTGTAACATGAATCTTGAATGGATTGTGAGGCTGGACATGGTTCGTTACTGCTTTTACACATGTGGTCTTGTGTTTAGATTCATGGTGGTATGTGGAAACCGTAAGGAGATTACTAGTCCATCAACAAGTCCTTCCTTTTAATAGTCGATGTGCATTTCCCCGATTGGCTCTTTAACAATGGTATTTATCATACATAAGCTCACAGCTTTCCGTAAGCTGACAAGCTTATACCCACAAACTGGATATCTATAACAGTTCTGCAGCTGTCCGTAAGTGTCAGATAGTTATAGAAATGTACAAATGTTGTTGGCATCAGCGACCCCCAAAACGTAATGTAATATAATAGTTTCAAACCAGAAAGAAAAAGGAATACTTTGCCAAGTTTATGATTTCTTTTAAGAGACCACACAAACTTTGTTGAAAGTTTCTGCAGTAGATGTGCTGCCAAAGAAGCTATTACCTTAGCTTAAACTATGCTAATTACATAATTTAAAGAATAATCATTTTACAAATGAAAAAAAAGGTACACACATCCTCATATCACTACACTCAGGGGTGTAATTACAACTTTTCATGTTGTGACTAATGTAAGCTAATGTTAGCTAACTTTAGCCAGATATCTGTGTGTCAGATAACATTGTTAGCACAAAGCAGTGTACATGCCATGGACTTAGCTCAACTTGGGAAATTATGAGGGCACTTCAAATGTAAAGTGTGAAAATGTTTAACTCATAATTAAATAAAATGGCAAACATCTTTCCTTGTATTGCTGTTAGGTTATGTTTTATGTCACATATTATTCATTTATTGGGATTTTAATGAATAAACTGGAAGAAACAAAACATTTCCTCCGTTTCAACTTTCTTACAGTAAAGTTGCTGAAGATATTATGAAGGGACTTCTGGGAAATGTAGGAAAATGTAGAATTTAAAGTTAACTTGTAATGACCACTTGTGGCCACAATGATAGTCATTGACAAAAAATAGTCATATGGTTGGAATTAAGCAACATTTTAAAATAAACAAAAGACTGGGCTTAATTTTCAGGGCAGAAGAGCCGTCTTCTAACAAGATGTCCTGTAATAAACTTCACCACTGATGCAGATTGATGCTATTGTTAGAACTTATAACTCACCATTAGTTGGAAGAAAAACAAAGCCAACTCTGGATAAATTGAACCACGAGACTGACAGGTTTAGGTTTAAAATCAATCATCCAGCATCAGGGATGCTGCAAGTTCTCATATTGTCTCATATTTGGGCTCATTAAACAGTATGTTCAAGCATTTCCATGTGCAGCCGACGAAACGATCTTCCAGAGGTGATTGTGATGCCAGTCGTCGGCTAGTCTTTTCTATTATGGTCATGAGAATTTAAAGTGTTCTTTACAGTTCTGCATCTGGGGATTAACTCTTCTTGGCCCGGTGCTGGGGTTACATTGGCTATGTTACATTTTATATCCCCCCCCCACCCCCAAAAGCTATCAGCCACCTTCAAAATGGCATCCCAATAACACCAGTGCTCTGTTACTGGCTGGCAGACCGGGGTGGGGTACCGATGCCTGGTGGATGTGGTCCACCCTGCGGGGGTATATGAGGGATTCCTTGAGGGAGAGAGGCGGGGCCGATATAAACTGTGTGTGTGTGTGTGTGTGTGTGTGTGTGCCAGGCATTGGCAGCATGCCCTACTCACTGATCCTGTTGGATGCCTTCCATTGGCCCTCGTCCCCTTAACTCCCCCATTCCTCCCTCTCTCTCTCTATTCCTCTTGCTCTCCTCTTTATGTTTCAACAGTGGTTCTGGTAAAGGCAAGAGTGAACGTCCTGTAATACTAAACGCTGCATGTAATATGATGAAAAAGAAAGAAGCAGAAGTAAAACACCATTCATCTTCATTTGAGATGGCAAAACACACACCCACACACACACACACACCCTCGACACTAGCAAAACACATACGACATGTTTCACTGCCAGCTGTTGTGCAATGCCAGTTCAAAAACAGGAAGTGTTGGTGCGACAAACCCGAGCAGGTTGATGATGACAAAGTTAACAGTGGATTCTTCTCTCCTGTCCTGCGTCTCCTAATAAAATACTCCACAGCAGAAGCAGTGTTTGGCCATCAGCTTAGGAATTACTCCTTCTAGCTTCTTTTGTCTCGGCCAGCTTATACAGCGAACTGAGAGACATGTGAAATGCCCCCGAAATGCAGTATATCTAATGAAAATGTTTTAAATCTCTATGCCCATATAAACTATTTGGGATTATCCAATATCTTTACAAATAGAGCTGATTATCCCATTAAGCTGAACTCTTACTATAAATAGTTTTTTAATACCGATGTAGATTTGTGGGGGCCGGAGCGAAGGGGTGGAGGGGATAAGTGTTTCTGGCGATGTTTTTTTATTTTATTTGATGCCCCCCCCCCTTCCTCCAGACACAGACATATTCACATTCACCAGCTCTCTCTTGCGCCTGTGGTCCTTTCTGTACACTGTGAATATTCTACACTAATACCATTCTCCAAATGTCAGAATGGGAGAGCATAAAAACCTTGGCTTTATGGTTTTATTTTTCACCTCCAGAAAAAAAAAAAAAGTCCAGGAGAGGGTTTCTTTTATTCCCGCTCCCTCTCTCCGTCTCTTCCTCCATCTCTCTTCTGTCTGCTGCTCAGTCTCTCTATTCCTGCTTCATTCTATTCCATTTATTCATATTCAACAGTCAATCATTTTATGAAAAAAAGAGAGTGAGTGAGAGTGAGGGAGGAAGGCAGAGAGAAATCCGGAGATTGCAGATGGAAGTGGTATTTTTTTTTCATGTTCTTATCCTTCCGCATTTGAACCGGCGATGTGGAAAAGCGCTAGGAGCACCGCTTTACATAGCAGCCTCCCTCTCATCAAAAGCCGCCAATCGGGCCTAAATCAGCATGCAAAATGCCACTCAACCCTGTAGCCTTTATTAAAGTTTGCAGGGACTCAATTTGAGATAGCGATCGTTCCTATTAAAAAGCCAAATGTAAGATAGTTTTTTTATATAAATCTCAGGGTGGAATGGAATTGTTAATCAGCATAGGCTGATGTGATTTCTCTGTCACAAATCCTGCCCAGGGCTCAGCGGCACACCAGCTTTACCGTAACTTCGGGCTTAGCAGTCGCCACGGAAACCAGAGGAGGAGGGTACAGGGAGGTGGGGGCGGGGAGGGTGGGGGGGGGGGTGAGTGGATTCGGGTGGAGTGTGTATGGTGTGGGGGTGAGGGGGTGTAGGTTGGGTGATGGGGTTGGGGGGGTCGGCTTAGCCCCCCAACGCCACCAACCCTCCGCCCCCACCAGCCTCCATCAGCAGCCCTTCTTGATGAGAAGGGAGCTGATAACGGAGCTTGATTGGATTTGAGGCAAAGTGCTGGAGTGTGTTTTATTTTGCAGGGCTGGAAATGCAGCCTCTGACCTGTGGCATGAAAAACAAAACATCAAAATAAAAGAACACTGTCACCTTACTTTCTTTTCTTTTGAAGGTGTCGAAAAAAATATTGCAAAAGCTGCTAAGCACCATTTCTGCTGGAGCAGTTTTTTTGTTTTGCAGGCTTACTCGGGCTGTTTTCCTGTGTTTCTGCTTCTCTGTATGGGAGCCGTGCTGTAGAAGAGTGTGAAATTGGGTGGCCCCCTAGTGTGACCCAAGTGCTGGGGTTTTAGAAGGATGACAGTGGTTTCTGCCCCTCCCTCTCTGCTGCCACCGCCCCACCACCACCAACCCTCAAACTCTTGGCCTACGTCCTGCCTGGCATGGCCTCCTGTTTGCAGGCTGAGCTGCGGACCCTTGGCCCCCTCAGACCCCGTGGTTCTCTGGATCGGTATCGGCCACGCTTAGAGAACAGCACCAGCTTAACCTCCCAAACCACACATAGACACTTATAAAGGGAGACACAAAGTGCACACACGTGGGAGTGGATTATAGAATATGCACAATAAGGAGTGAATGAGTGTAGTCATGGCGTCGTACATGCTATAGTGTCAGTCCCTCTTATCCAATTTGAGGCATAGCCAGAAAGAGGTCATCCTGCCGGAGATACGATGGTAAACAAACAAAGCTCAAGCTTGTGGCCGATTGGTTCAAATTTACAGGAAAGGCTGGCCAAGGAAACATGATCCCATGATGCATTGCCTGGCCAATGCCCTCCTCAGCTGCACACACACACACACACACACATTATATATATACACACACACACACACACAGGATGAACTGAACTCCTGCTCCACTGTGAGAAATGAAATGCACAGAGGTGGCAGATCCCATGAAAACACAACGGAAATATGCATCAGAAAGCCCGAGATGGAGATTTTGTTTAATTATCTCTGTTTATATGCATGTGCCAGCGTATGTACTGCATTTGCAATCATAATTTGACGACCTTCCCCATTAGCAGAGCTGCTGTCTAGCCAATCTTCCCTGGCTCTCAGTAATTGAATGTGATTTTAATGGTGAGAAGCGTACGTGCACTGTAATCCAACACTAGAGAAGGGAAGATAATGCCAGCGGCTGTCAAGCGAAGGGTTAGCTTGACTTGGTTATGAGTATCAGGACAACACCTATAGGTGGGATCTGAAGGTTTGTAAAAGGCAACAGAGGAGGAATTATCATTATCAGAAACTGGGAATTATGATCATCTGATCTCATCTCGCCAGTTGAGCAGTGACCGGAAAAAAAGGTACAAGCTCCATTACAGCGATCGTGTTGTTGGGGTCAACAAAGAGCTTAAGAGTTTAAGAGTGTTTGTAATGATGCACATTCCCTGCTTTTGTCTCCGTCTGTGTTATTGTAGTCTGTGGTTTGGATTAGCAGCTCTCTAACCTGGCATGGACTCAGTAGCCGTGTCTCTGTCTGATGATGTCACAAAGCTCTCAGCTGATGGTTATCTGTCGGTTTGGCTGAGCTCGCCGAGTTTGGCTTAGCCGCAGTGTCTTGTGGTGTTGTTAGCAGGCTTGTGGTGCACGGGCTGGTGATTGCGTTCATCGCGCTGCCATAGGACGCATTAACAAGAGCAGTGATTGGATAGATTGCAAAAAAGGAAACTCTGGCCAACTCGTGTGAACCCCAACTGTTTGGCAAAGGTCAACTCAACTAACCAATCCCAGGTCCCACAATGATCTGCAGAAGAAGAAACTAGAGGCGCTGAGGTGCAGTTAAGTGGCGTCTTGGGGGAACAACCAAACATCTCTGAACTTAAGAACTGTATTATTTTCTTTGATTTCAGAGTAACGTGAGGGCAAAAATGAAACAAGTGTGGGAAAGAAGAGCACAATTAATGCAACAGCTGGGCATCGGTCAGTGTTGCATTCACTGCCTCGTTCTCTTCTAATCAGTGACCTTGCGCAGCGTAGTTTAAGAGTAAAAAAGCTTCTATCATGTTGAATTAACCCACCGACATCATTCCTACCCTCATGTTCTTTCTCTACCATTTGCTGGGTCTTTTAGTCCTTTAACTTTACTGAAGTAATTAGTAATCAAGCGTATCAGACTTCACAGTAAATCGTGCCCTGCATCTGTGTCTGGTATACTGCACTCATCCTCTGACCTTTTATCCCACTGTCAGTTCCCTAAATCATACTTTAGCTATTGTGCATAATTGTATGGCTAAGGAGAGCGAAAAAAGAGAAAATCGATGATAAAAATCAATGCAGATGTCTGAGCATCTGTCTCTCATACGCATGTTTCTTTCTTTCTTTTTGTCAATAAAGGGTTGTTGCATCTCTCTAGCTCCCTAAATCTAATTCAGTGTCTTTACGTACTTTACCACAACTCTACGTTAAAGGAAAGAACAAAAGACAGAAAAAAGGGAAAGGGTATGAATGAAACCAGTGCAGATAGAGAGCCATATGTCTCAAATATGTCCTATTCATTTCATTTTCTCAGCATGAACAGCAGAGAGGGCTACCAGAGAGCAGATTGTATGTATTAGTATCAACACAGCAGGCTATGCATCCCATAAAGCACAGCCTCCTCACATCAGCACAGTGCTGGAGGACAATCTTTTGTCTTCGGTCTGAGGGAGAACACACATACACACTTGCAAAAACGGCAGCCAGACAAACATACATTGCTTTTGGGAGTGTTGTTGCAGTATATTTCCTCCTCTCTCTCCTCTGTATGATATGTTTACCAAATACCTGTTTAGAATGCGGCGGTGGCTGTGCCGCGCGCTCCCTTCCAGTCCCCGAGGATGCTCGGCGGTAAATGGCGGTATTATTTGTCAGCTCTGGCAGTGTCTTGAGGCTGCTTCAGAGAGATACAAGGAGGCAACTGATAAGGAGAGCATCAGAAGGGCAGTTAATTGCCTCCAGTCTCCGGGAGCTGGGGAATATTTAAAATCTATGGGATTAAAGACAGATTAAAAACTGCAGAAGCAGTGGGCCCAATGGCGCTTAAAGATTGCAATCAGCAAGGGTAATGGCGGAGAAGAAGGAGGGGGGGAGGAGAACGAGGGTGGGGGGGGACACTGAACGAATGCGGTGGCTGGTGGGGAGGAAGAGAGGAAGGGTGAAAAAAAAATGACAGATAGGAAATTCAGATCCGCTCCTAATGCCCAGGGTTCCATCTTGTAAGCACGATTCATCTACGTGTAAATCATTTTTTCCCCGTCTTTTCGTTTTTTGTTTTTTTTTCTCCCTTTCTCATCCGAGGCCTACTTTGCTAGCGTTGCCGCTGCTTCTCCGGCGCTTTGCTCTGCACCCCTTATCAGTCCATCAGTGAATTAAAAGCGCCTCTCCCTATGAGGATTAAGGAGGTTGATTGAAGACGGTACGAAAACTAGCTAATAAGTCGAAAATGTCAGAAGGGCACTCTATCGAAACTGTGTACTTTTCATAATAAAGCTGACGAGAAAGGGGGGGGGAGGGGAGGGGAGAGAAGGAGTGGGAGCGGGGGTGAGTGAGGAGGGAAAAGGGGAAAGAAACTGTCATGTCAGATGTGGCGGATGGAAAGACAGTGAGAAGGCGAGGACAGAGGAGAGCTAAAATCCTGTTTTTCAGCCGGTTGGAGAGGGAGGGAGGCGCCTCCGTCTTTTTTTGTCGTGGTCTCGGGTGTAAAAATGGCAACAGTCATATAGCGAGAACAAAGGCAGGGCAAATGGCAGCTTCCTCTGCCCCAATCTGGAGAAATGTTGGCCTCGCAGCGTGATGCGCGATACAGCCACGACATAGGAGAGGGCTACGTTATCATTAGTGATATTAATGACATCCAGAGCTTATCGGCGGCATCTGAAGGCATCACGAATTACAGAAGAAAGGAAAAACACGGGCCACATGCACTGATATGTCTCTGTTTGGGTTAAAGAGGACAAGATGTGCCGAATCCTGAATTGTTTTCCCACCTTATCAGAAGCCCACTCACTTAATCCTGTTAATGACTACATGAGATACTTAAGGTATCATCTCCAAAATCAGCCATTCGCTTCACATATCAGCAAAAAATCTGTGGCAGTTTTTTTTTCTTTTCTTTATAATCCATTTTTTCCCTCTCTCACACACCCTTCTCCTCTCTCTCTCTCTCTCTCTCTCTCTCTCTCTCTCTCTGTCTGCAGTCTTTCGTTGAAAGATTAGCCTTATAAATTATGCATCGGTGGGTAGTGGGGGTAATCCGAGGCAGAGATAGAATCGCCAGAGTGTTGAAGGGGGCATCGGAGAAGCAGCGCCACCATCATAAATATGAAACAGATGTTGGGTGACATTTTAAAAAGTGAATCCAATCCCCTCCTCTGCTGCGTCTGGTGTTTTATATGAAGAGAGGAACCTGACATCCATCGCCTTCTCTCTCTCCGTCACTCTCCCTTACTCACCATTGCTTTCCACCCCTTTCACTCTTCCCCTCGGTCTCTCTTTTTTCGCCATAATCCTGTGGAACCAGCGATGCATAGATTATTCTCTCCCTTTATTCAGCATGTGTCTTATTGGTGTGATTGAGCCAAGAAAAACCTCTGAATGCCAGTTCCATCAATAACATCTGAAATGGAATCTAATCTACCCTGATTAAGGTCTATTTTAAACGATCCTTTTAGGAAGAAAAAATTAAATGACGCCTTAAGGAGGTGGAAAACACACATGCGTGCGTGTGAATGTAAGGGTTATGTAAATGTAAGATGTTTCTGATACCAGCAGATGTTATGATTGCATGTGAGCGTTGAGCAGCCATTCAGAGGAGCGTAGATGAATGTGGAGCGCTACAGCTTCGACAATGCTCTCCTAATGTGTTTGGATGGGCGGCGTGGTGGTGGCGTGCGGCTGTGATTGTTCTGCAGCTGGCAGCGGCCCTGAGGACTCCTCGCCGGTGTCTTTCATGGCAGAATGAGAAAAGATGCCACAATGAAGATCGTCCTCCTCATCCCGCTTTGTCTCGTCGCCTCTGCCACTTCTCACAACGGCCTCAACTCTATTCTGCCGCTCTCCACAAAGGCTCCTGTTGTTGCCGCGCATTGTCATGCACTGTTTGGAGCTAAAAAATGAAGATAATGCTCGTTGGAACAATGCTCGTGCTTTTGTTTGCATCTTTCTTTTCTTGCCTTCGTCTTCTGTCTTGATTTGGCAGTAGAAAGGTACCTTGAGGGCGTGAGAGACTTGTTCAGGTTAAGGGTCAAGTTCTTGTTAGTAACCAATACTAAACTGTGGAGAGCTTCTACTGTGCAGCCAACATTATTAAAACCCACGAAGGGCTTTAGATTGGATAATAATCAAAAGACAAAGCAAAAAAAGGTAAAAACTAGTTACATAATTGTCATCTGTATAAACTTAATCACTTAGTCCACTGTCATCATTAATACACAAAACCTGCATACAGTATATGTAATTATTTATCACCAGATAATCTGCAACAATTATTCTCTGCTTAACCCAAAACGTACACAAGCAGTTTGTCTAATTCCTTAAATTACAGGCTTATTTCTAATGAGAAATAATTTAAAATATCCAAGAACACAAGATGTAGCTTTATTAGAGTAATAATCTAGTGAAGCAAACCTTTACCTGTAAGTGTATTAGACAGGTGAAACTACTTCTGCACACTGGTTTGTCTTCCTGTTTTGAAACATGTCATGCATTAGTGAATTTATTCTACATCCGTGACACGACACCAAAAACCTGAAATATGTCAGGCTAAATTTAGGGAAAATGTGTGAAGATGATGCACCAAACATCTATCATCTAACGTCTTGTGTATTTAATGATGCAGCCATATAAAACATGACATCTTTTAATATATAGCTCAGCATATATAGGACATATAAGACATTATACAACCTGTCCACTGTAAACATCAAACTACATTTTAATAAGTCTGACTAGTATAGTACAGTACTTTATGATGTGTTCCACACAGTTTTCCTGAGTGATAGAGTATTATTAAAACAGCCAAAGCTACGTGAGTGTGGACTGCAGGGGCATGCGAGGTGTGACACGTCTTCTGCACACTTCATGGATACAAGGTAGAAACACAAGACAAAAAGACAAGAGGACGTATCCTGCAGGAAAGTGTACAGACGTTAAAACAGAAAACTAGAGTTGAGAAAATACTCGATAAAAGTGGAAAGCGTATTTGGAAGCAGATGAAGGGGATGATGGAGAGTATGATAGAAGTGGAGAGAGAGACAGAAAGAGTGATGGTGTACAGAAAGTGTGATTGCGGAAGGGGAGTGATGGAGGGAGGTGTGTGTGTGTGTGTGTGTGTCTCGGGGGGGGGGGGGGCTTTGCTGAGCCCTCCCCCGGCCTGTCAGTCAAAACGGAATGAGGAGGTCTTATCTCTTTCGCACACGTGACCCCTAACCTGACCTCCCCCCTCCTCCTTGCTCCCACCTTCCTCCCTCCCTCCCTTTACCTTTCCGCCTGCCTTTACCCAGACTTCCATCCGTCCCCTCGGTCCCTTTCGCTTCAGCTCCTTCCATCTCTCCTCTGTCCCCTAAAATCTTTTATTCCCTGGAAAAAAAAGCAGGAGGTCTCTGTAGTGAAAATTGATCGTTTTGGGGCTTTTTCTTCTTCTTTTGGGCTGTGGTGAATTGACAAAGTGCTCCCACTCTCCTGCAGAGAAACGATAATCTATAAGTAAATGGAGAGAACATCAATGTGCTGTGTATATCTGTGTGTGTGTGTGTGTGTGTGTGTGTGTGTGTATGAATGTGTGAGAGCAGGTCAGATGAGAGTGAAACTGCTTAT
>JAVQJD010091451.1:0-22349 GCA_036023655.1 Nannoperca australis
CCCACACCCTTCATCCATCCACTGCAAATCCAGTTAACTGTGTTTTCTCTTTTGGCATGACATGACATAATACTGGTACTAAATCAAGCGCTCCTGTCATGACCCTGCAGAGTGTTAATGAACATGGAGACACTTGGATATCCAGGTCATGAAGAAACACTGCATTCAAAGTCAATGGTAACAGATCATTTGCTATAAATGGTACGAACTGAGGTGAAGGTGTGTTAGTGCGCGTTAGAAATTTTATCTCAAAACTTTATGAATTTACTTCATAAAAAAAATTCTTTAAATGTACAGAAACTAAAGGGAAAAGGAGACAAACTGGAGGAAAATAAAGAACTGGATTTCCTTGGAGAAGTCTAGTACACAGACACTCCACACACATTGTACATATCTTGTTAACACCTAACATCTGTATTGGCTGTTAAACAAGGACTGCACCAAACCTCCAGTGGTCACATTTATGGGCAGTGATTCCGTTGGTTGCCTGGCAACCTTGTAGTGACGACAAGACTCCAGGAAGTCACTGTGCCTGGTCAGCGTGTATTTTTCAGTGTTTATATAAACTTTGCCAAACTTTGTGAACTATTCTTTGAGTTTTGGTTACATGTAGCCAGATACATCCTCTTGGTTAAATGAGGTTCAGAGTTGATCTTGACCTTGGAAGCAGCAGTTGAAATAACAATCTCACCAAAAGGTCAGTTTAGAGGCTGTTTTGGAGCTTATGATCATATCCCGTGATCTTCATCAGCTGATAGAGTTCAGTTGTCACGGACTGTGGATGCTCTTGTCCATGTTGTTAAATAAAAAACTTATTTCTAGAGTTCCGTGTTTGATAAAAAGCTACATCTGATGGGTTGTATGCATGGGCCAATGTATCCTGCTTCTTTTGCTCTCCATGAGGACTGTTTACCTGCATGCAACCAAAGCCCGCTAAAACGTGATTGGTCAATACTGTTTGGACTACAAACAGAAACCAGAATCTTGTCCCTTGTCTTCTGCATTCATATGCAGATGTTTAGAGATCATAGATGAGACTTGAACCACAATCTCCAGCTTTAAAGTCAGACTGTACACTATCCACCCGGACCTCCTCCATGTTTTACAGAGCTCCAACATCCTGCCACGTTAGTGCTGTAAGATAACTGTTCTAAGATGAAATCCAACTGACATTGGAATTCCAATAGCATACAACATTATAATTCAATTACAATATAATAAAACAAAACACTGTCAACACGTTCTTGCTGTGACTGATTTGACGTAAAATTACAATTACATGATATGTTTGTGGTTTTGACAGGCCAATAAAAACCTGACTCATAGTTTCATACAGACACAAACACACACTCCCACTTTAAGCACAGCGGCAGACAGGACAGACATCCTCCTAAATAAATAACAAGTCACCATTAAAAAGAATATCAATATTTTATTAGTGCCAAAAAAAACAATAAAAACAGAGTCATAGTTAAGCATTTATGGGTCAGCTGAAAAAATAAACAGCACCAGTGCAGCGCCAAGTAGTATCAAAATAGAGCAGGGCTACATGAACATGTGCGAGCATGCACACACTCATGCAGTTTATTCAAAACATAAGCAGTATAAAGACTCTCTGTTCACTGGGCTTAATACTCATGCTGGTATGGCCCCTGCACAGTCCCCACATTTGCAAGGATTTAAATTGGGTCTTTGCGTGACTTTGTTACTCATCTGGGTCACAGACCAAACAAGACACATGACTAACCACTGTGGTTTCCCAATTAATGTAAACATTCAGTGCATTTTATCAATTCACTAGTTCCATCATGTTCCTCTTCCTTCTTCAGTGTCAGATCAGCTTGGACTCTCTGGTATTCCTGAATGGGACGCTTGTCTGATGTCTGGAAGACAACTCCCTGAAAAAGACAAACAAATGAATTGCTTCAGAGCTATTACACTTCGATTTAACCAATGTTGATTGTTCATATTTGATCTTAGAAACAGCAACTTAAAAAAAAGAGTTATTGGTTATGGTTTCCTGTATTTGTTTCAGATAATATCCTCACTTCTAACATAACTCCTCTGAAAATTGACCTACATTCCCATTCTCTGAAGCTTAAATGACATTTTTCTAATCTAAATCTGCCAACATAGTATGTTCAAGTCCCAATAAACCACAAACATTTGTGGACACACCCTAAAGTTATCCAACCAATTTCATCAGTAAGGAAAACAGCAATGTGAAATCACATAAGACCCTCCTGAAATAAGAGTTTGAGACGAAACAGACGGTGTTTGTGAAATGTTTCAGGTACTACCTGTTCTTCCCCTCCTCTTTCCTTTTGTTTGTTTCTCTTCTTAATGGACTTGACATGTTTCACACAAAAACACTTCAAAGCTAAACAGCCCCTGTGCCTCTAGGGCAGAAAACAGCCACACTTCCTATTCCTAGATGTGAGACAAATGCTCGATTAGTATCTAAAAGCTCTATTCGTGAAGCAAGTGTGTAGGTGTGTGCGCTTGCAGCCCCTGAATCTGGTCGTATCACCACGAAACAAAAATTGTCCATAACATTACACATGACATGACCGCTTTTCTGGGACTCAAAGTGACCTCATCTTTATTGTCAGAGCTGCTTTACTCTGCTCCATCAACCACTTGCAGCCCAGCGAGCCTCATCTCCACATGACATACCACCACTTCTGTTCCTTGGATTAGAATGTCTGACTTAGACTGTGTGGTATGAGGGAGCACATGCGCCTGGAAGAGAGAGATGAGTGTGTCTGTGAGAGTATGTTTCTTCTTGAGTGTGTGTTTGATTGACACAGTGTTGTTTTATTGTGTGTCAGTGTGTTGGCGATTACCCTGAGCAGGTTAGCTACGGTGGCTTTAGCTGCATGTGGTTGGAGACAGACCCAATGGTGGTAAACAGCCATTCACTGTGGCCAGCCTTCAGTCTGGCCTTCCTACAATGCACATCTATGGAGGTAATTCCATGGAAGAATCGACAAAATGGTAATGGTGTTCCTTGAAACCGCCCCCACGCTATACAAGTGTATGGCCAAGTCAGTCATTGCCACTAAGCAGCCTATGGAGCAACCAGTGAGGTGGGCCCCACACTATTCACTCCATAGCTTTTAAATGGACTCAGATAATCACATTTTCACCCAGTCACCCGAAGAAAGTCCATGAAGAAATTTAGGTGCACCTATTATAGTGGATATTCTCCAAGTAAAAACCAACACAGACCAATTGGGGAATAATACACCCCCTGCCACCCACACACTACTAAAGAGCAAATAATAGACACCTTTGTTGCCACCACATAGAAATGCTCTCACACAATCATGGGTAATGATCTGTTCAGCGTGTGTACACATATTTCGTGATGCAGTTAAAGTTTTCTCCGGTCAAGGGGAAAACCTAGACTTGTGAAAGACACAACTATCCATCCTCGCAACGTCTACTTTCGATCTCTATTCAGTCCCTTCATTCCCGCCATCACACTCCCACTAATGAATGAAAAAGGCACTTAACTGAACACCATAGTGGCTGTAATCTGACTGTGTGGCACGCTTGAGAAGATTGACACCACTGTTATGCCTTTGGCTCTATGTCAAATACAGAACCCGAGAGGCGATTAGCTTAGCTTAGCATAAAGAATAGAAGCAGGACGAAACAGCTTGCCTGGCTTTGTTCAAAGTTCAAAATCACACCTAAATTAAAATTTATTGTAAACTTAAAATAAAATATGTTAGTCAGGAAAGTCATTGGATAAGTGTAGTTTGTGATCTATGCAAACAGAACAAAAAGCCTCAACCAAAACTGGCTGATGGAGGCCTGCAAGTCCTTCCCTGCTCTTCCCATTGACTCCTGAGCAAGAAGTCAAACCAAAGACACAAAAAGCTCCTAAATGAAGGGTTTACAATTTAAATAGCAATACAGTATGCAACAGATAAAGAGAGGCACTCCCAAAAGAGTATGGCATCCTTGTTCACAAAAAAAACATTCATAACAATTCCTGATTAAAGATATTGTCCACTAACAATCCTAAACCAGAGATATGGTTCAGCTTTAGGTCTACTGACGTCAGAGTCATAGTTTATATCTGAGAAAAAAAACAATAAAGGTGTTATCATTCGTGTCTATCAGGGGAAGTCGATCTAAAAGTGAGCACAATAAGCTTGCTTGACAAGTTGAGGCCTGACAGATTGAATCGTTTGACCCCACCTGGTCCCAACATTTGTCACTGATGTAGAGTGCACTATAGTTTGCTCCCCGGTCATACAAAATTGCTGAGGTAATACAGTTTCAGTCATCATGTCAGTCACTTAAAGTCTACTGTGTGCCTGGTACAGTAATGGGAAAAGCCAGGTAACAGCAGTCTGAACTGAGCTCAGGTTGCTTCTGTTTCTTAGCGGCTGTGAGAGTGCACGCACGCACAGGCAAGAGAAAATGGTTACAAACAAAAAGATGTATAGCATACACGTCACATATATGCATACGCATTGTGTAGCTATACAGACAGGTGTGGGCGATACATACACACAAACCTGAACAAAGAGAGTGATTATTACCCCTCTGCTCCAACAGACATACAGCATGCATAATTTACATTCAATTACATTGTAAGGAGAAGAAGGAAACTGGAGAGACACACAGGCAGCCGTGCTGCACCAGTAAAACCATTTCCTCTGCAGTGACTTAGAAAGTCACACCAACTGGGTTCATTTGCTCAGCTCTTTCGGCTCTAACTCAGTTCTTAGTGACACCTGACACCAGGGGCTTCACCCCACAGGAACACGTCTACACTTTGACGTCTATAAAGTGTGTTGTCTTAACAATTGTATAAAACAATCCGATATTTAGTTTTCAGCCACTGTTCTGTCAAACTGTACTTTGTCACAGTGATGCTTTGAGCTAAATGCTAAACGCGCTGATGCTTAGCAGGTAATATTTTCTATGTTTACGAGCTTAGCATGCTAACATTCGCTAATTACAACTTAACACAATGTACAGCTGAGACTGATGGAAATATTCGTTTTGTAGGTATTTGGTCATTAACCAAAGTATCTGAACTGCCGGTGAAGCTAGAAAAGAAGGGTATCATCACAGTTATCACAAGTAATCCTGAGGGGAACATGAAGACATATGACTGGTGGAACTGGAGGAAAAGTATTAATGACTGATTTGCACCATGACTTTACTGTAGAAGTTGACATTGGAAGCTAACGTTACCTCTTCTACTGTCAAACTAGTGTCACAATAAACGACCCAAGGTGAGGGCTGAACTCAAACATCCTCTGTGAGAGGGGGAAGGCGGTTCGACAGGTCAACAATTACATGAAGAAGTGTAGCAGAGTTGAATTGGGTGTGTGGTGTGGGGGGGGTTAACATATATCTGTCTCTTCTTTGATGGCATTATAATTTAGAAAGGGAACACACTAAGGCTGTATGTTTTTGATGTTCTGTTAAAGCTTTCCTACCTTGTCTGTGTTCTTTTTATTTAACCTGGAAATGTTCATTTGGCAACTCAGTGACAAGCTCTGCCTTTCACAAATACAGACAATAGACTAGTCATTCACCTCCAACCTTTACAGCCCCATCTCCCTCATCCTGTCCTCGGCAGGTGTTCACAGTAAGACACAGCAGATATCAGATACAATCTTAGATGCGGGCTTTAGGAAGTGCTGGGAAGTTACTAAAGACTTTTAGCATGACAGCTCATGATAGATCAGGGTAGGCACAGAGTGAGTGGATATCTAACTGCTTCCACTGTTCCCCTAACAGGAGCTGTGTGATGGAAGTTTAATTCTACTTTTCCAATCTTACAACTCTTGGTTATAGATGTGTAGACAAAACCTTATTGATCGTGTTTAAAATATGATAAAGAAATAACAGGCAGGTAAACTTAAGGAGATGGAGGCATTAGATGCAAATTCACTTGTTCCCACTTCCTCTTCTGCACCAACTCCGGAGGTCTGAGGGGAATTTCTACATACTTAGTAACACATTTCTTTTACTAAGATCAATTAGAATTTCTTGGATTTAGAATGATTTTATTTTTTATGCTGTTGGTGCTGCCACAAACACAAGACATCAAATCAGAAACAAAACTAGTCTACAGCCATGCTAGCAGCTCTGTGAGGCTACTCTGTGGCACAGTGGTGCTTTGAGCTAGATGTTATAATCAGCATGCCGACATGCTTACAATGACAATTCTAACATGGAGCTGCTTAGGAGGTAAAATATTTACCATGTTCTACAACTTGTTTTAGAATGCGTATGGGTAACTGGTGACCAAAGAGGTCAGGCGTTGGATGCCCAACTATGCCTAATGCCTAGCAGGGTGCATTATACCAAGGCTTGCAAACGATATCACCCCCACAGTGACTGTATGGTAATTCGTGCTGCTTTGGGCAACCGTGCTGTTTGTGGCTCAGGGCTTGCTGTCAGAGATGTGAAGGAATAGGAGGCGTCCTACAGGCTGAGACATACGACTCTATTCTAATTATAATTACCAAATTACCTTTTAACAAATTCTGTAGATTATGCCCCCCCTCCACAATTTACTGCACATATTGAGAAATATGAGTATGTGATAAATAAATCCTTGAATTTTGAATGAATATGTACGCACACAACATCCTCATTCTCTTTGCATCAGAGGACTTAGAATCCACATTGTCTACATCTTTAATCCTGGCTCCATTCACTTTTATACTTTCAACCTTGAAGGCCTTTTCCTTGACAGTCATTAACTTTGACCTTTACTGCAATGAATGTCGTTCAAACCAACCTTTTCATTAAGATTGTAGATAAGCAAACATTTATGATGGATCTTGGTGAAATCTCAACACCTATACCTTTTCCATTTTTCTATTAAGAGTGACAGTTCCTTTTGTTACACTGGAAGAAAAACACTGAGCGTACCTCACAGAGCAATTTATTTTCAATCTATTTAATTTATCACTTCTCTTCACTGCAGGCACGGGGGGAACCGTTTCCATTCAGCTCTTAGAAAAACAGCGAGGTGTGGTCCATTCATGGTTCACTCACTTTTACATTTATACCTGTTAGCTTTTGTTCCCCTCTCTAGATAAACAGCAAGGTGTGGGCAAAAGCTGTCATTCACTTATGCTGTGCTCTGCCTTGAGGCTGACCCCTACTCAGTGAAATACGTAGCACTTGGAACTCGTGTGCTATGTACAATTGTGATTGTAATTATGTAAAAAGCATAATAAAGGGTTTATCCAAAGTGGTCATGTTTGAAATGAAGTACAAATACTGAGGTTTAAACTGTAATAAGAGGTTTCGGACATCCCGGTAGGCCATATAATAACTTTGTTGATGACATGGAAACAAAAACGGATATGCGCCAAAAAAGAATTAAGTCCAGCCAGAGTTTAAAAAGTCAGTTTGCCTCTGCTATTTTTCTCTTTCAAACCTTTCAGGCTTAGGGTTGACACTTTCTTAAAGAAGTACAGTGTGTGTGTGTGCGCTTGTGGCTGAGTCTTTCACCACGGTGTGGGATATCAGTGTGAGTCTTCCCCCCCCCACTCGTGTGTGACCTGAAGGATGTTATCATTCACATGGGTAAAGTACGTTGCGGTGACAGTCAGCTTAAACACACAGACACTAAACAACAGCCGGGCATCGCTGGGAAATCTGAAGTGATGTCATGAATGATTAACATTAGAGTGTAGTGTGTCAAGTGCTCAACACAAAGTGGAGAACATATTTGCTGAAATCTACAAAGAATAAACTCAACACTTGGACAAAATAGGTGCTGTGATAATTGACTGTAATTTGCAATTAAACCAGTGACATTTCATAGAAGCTGCATATGACATGATTACTGCTTACTTATTTTTGTCATAAAAATGACAAGTATGTCAGAAGCTTTGAGCAGAAGTTTTCCCCCAGTTGTGCCTGTCACATTGGTTTTAAGAACACGGTGTACCAAATATCACAGCATTTTAATAGAATTAAATTGCCAGTGAGGTGGAAACAATTATACTGTCTTCAAAGGAAATATAAATGCATGTTATAAAGGAAGTAAAAGCTCCTGTTTTGGGCAAAAACAATCATTTGATGAGCAATTTTGTCGTTTAAAAGGGAAGTACAGCTGAGATGAGGCCTGCTGTCTAAGTGTTTCATGTGCTTCATGAATTAAATCTCTGATCTTTGTTTTCTTTTGTGAGGACTTTGTACACTGCATTTTGAGAAGGACCACAGTTCCTTCTAGAGGTTAATGGTGGAAGAAGTACTCACATCTTTTACTTAAGTAAAACCACTCCATAGGAATACTCTGTTACAAGTAAAAATCCCAAATTGAAAATGTGACTTAAGTAAAAGTACAAAAGTATTACCATCAAAATATACTTAAAGAACCAAAAGTACTCATCATGTAGAATAGAATAAAAATAAAATATATATATATTTTATTACCGGATTGCAATTATTGATGTATTCATTTGTTAATCTCTTAAATGTTGTAGCTAAGTCTTGGGAATGTACTGTATATTGAGTTAAGTGTTTATCCATCCACATTTTGTAGTTGCATATTTTGAAACAGGGGGTTAGTCATATGCCATGTAACAGGGATTAATAAAGACAATATAACAAAGACAACATATTGCCATCTTATTACTGATTTGTATGACTTCTTATGTTAAACTACTGTACAATAAACAGTGATTGAGGCCAGGCTTGATTTATTTGTGGTAGTCAGGGGAATTAAGGAATCACTTGGCTGGTCTAAGCACCAAACACTGCAGTAAGTCTTCCACTCTCCCTTTGTTTCATTAAATAGGATGAGCTGTGTGTGTGTGTTGGATCACTCATCCGTCCTGTATCCTCATTGCCTGGTTACATAACACCACTACACCTGCATCTTAACAATTCCCTTAACAATGACAGAGATGGTGTGTGTGTGTGTGTGTGTGTGTGTGTGTAATACATCCATGCATGAGCTTGAGTTTGCCTGAATGATTTTGAATTTTTCATGCGCATGGCCATAACTTGGATACAAAACCACATGTTTAATGTTATGTAATGTTAATATGGACTGATATTATGGATGTGTGTGTGTGTGAAAAATGTGTACACGTGTAAACAAACATTTCTCCAGGGAGAGGAGATGAAAGGTGAGTACAGGACGGGAGAGTGGCTCCCACACTGCTGAACATACAGTCTACAAACACCAGAGGATCAGATGACAAGCTTCAGCCATTACACTCCTATACACACACACAAGCTCATGCAGTATGCACAGACATGAATTGTGCTTTATCTACCTCCTTGCCTCTCTGCATCCCAAATGGTAACACATTATACATGCAGGCTGGGATGGGGGGAGAGAGACGACAGAACATATGTTCTGCTGCTCTAACGTGGGAACTAGTGTGGCTCTAATTGTGTCAGTGACTTTATCCTGCACACCATGATCAACTTCTATCGCTGTCCTTACACGGGCCAAACAGCAATTTAACAGTGTTGCACAGGCTAACAGATAAAAACACTTATACAAGGTGTATATGACATAACACAACAGTACCCAGGTCCAGATGTTGAACTGGCACTTCTTAGCCAGACAATTCCTAAAGCAGAAATCTCAATTACAAGCGACAATGCCTCATAAGTATTGTAATGTAATATGAAAAAAGATTGAAAAGAAATCCTCTAACATGCTTTGATATGTGTGTCTAGTCATGGTTGATTTAATTAAGGAACCTTACACACCCTGTTTCTGTTGAAAGATGCCAAACAAAGACAATATGTGTGTGTTTCTATTTGTCAGTGAGTCCACAAGTGTGTCTCATAAAAAGAAAAAGTTAAAAAACAAATACATGTAACTTAAAATTAAAAAAAATTATGTAATGTTGCAAAAATATACAAAACAGAAAATACAGGGAACACTGCATACAGTGTAGAGAATTTGTACATTGTGCAAATGTGTGTCCAAGTGTAAAAGAGTGCGTCTCTATGACTGGCACAATACTGGTTGAGCTAGTTACCTGGCACTGTGTCAATCATAATTAGCTGTGTGATTCTCGCTTGGAAAAATGTTTGCTTGCCTGCTAACGTGTCTGTCACAATGCTGTTAACACGCACGTGTAGTAGATACACACGGACTGGCCGTAACCATTATGACGACCTGCCTGATATTGTGCAAGTCCCCCTTTGCTGCCAAAACAGCCCTGACCCGTCGAAGCCTAGACTCCACCAGACCTCTGAAGGTGTGCTGTGGTATCTGACAGAGACATTAGCAGCAGATCCTTTTATGTCATATCAGTTTGACTTGTTTGTCCAGCACGTCCCACAGATGCTCGATTGGATTGAGATCAGGGGAATTTCAAGGCCAATTTAATACCTTGAACTCTTTGTCGTGCTCCTCAAACCATTTCTGAACCATGTTTGCAGTGTGTGATCCTGCTGAAAGAGGCCACTACCACTAGGGAATACAGTTTCCACGAAGGGGATACAACACACAACACACACGGCATCCACATGATGTAAACGAAAACAGGCCAACTTCTTCCATTGCTCCATGGTCCAGTTCTGATGCTCACATGCCCATTGTAGACGCTTTCGGCTACGCAGCCCCATACACAACAAACTGCAATACACTGTGTGGTCTGATAGCTTCTATCAGAACCAGCATTCACTTTTTTCATTCCATCTGCTGAATCTGACCACACATGCAAGCATTCGCACCCCAAGCTCATCAATGAGCCTTGGCCACCCATGATCCTGTTGCTGGTACTGACCACTGCAGACCGGGAACTCCCCACAAGAGCTGCAATCACGATTTGGAGCTTGTCAAAGTTGCTCACATCCTTACGCTTGCCCATTATTCTTGCTTCTAACACTTCAACTTCGAGGACAAGATGTTCACTTGCTGCCTATTATATCCCACCCACTAACAGTCATAATGTTATGGTTGATCGGTGTATAGGCATACATTCCATGAGTCGGTCAAGGTGCAGCAGGTTAAAACATAAAAATCTGAGAATAGCAATGGAACTGTGTGTGACCTAGTAGTGCAGTCAGCTAAGACACCAATCACAATGTTGTGGGTTGGAAGTTGACCAAGCCACTCTATCTTCTTTAATGATACTTTGTATTGGCTCCAGTGTATCCAGTTTCTATCTACTTTGTGTTTGTGTGGCATTAAGATTTCCATCCTTTTACTGGAAGTAAAAGACAACAAATCTGTCTCTCGGTCAGCATCTCTTTTTTTAAATTCTGTCCCCTGATCTGACCTCCTGCACGAGGGAAGCCACAGAAACAGAAACGTAATTTCAGGCTGGGTGTGTTGGGGCCTCCGGCACGCAGATACTGTCCATCACTGAAGTAGTGAAGACGGGACAGCTCAGCTCATCTTCCTGTGCTTGTCAGTTGTATTTCCTCGTTTCCCACACACAACTGCACACCACTCACTAGGGATGGGTACCAAAACCTGGTATTAAATGAGTCCCGGGATTACATTATTAAAGGCCGTAGTATAAGAGTACTAGTAAAGTAAAAAGATTAACGATACCCATCCTTACAACTTACCCAGTAACAAACTACTCTTTTAATGTAAATTCCCTAACAAAAATGTATACACATAAAAGATGTGTCAATAGCAGAGATGTGCGAACCTCCCATGAGATTCTTGGGAGGGACATGTTGTACAGAAGGCGCGTAACCTACTAAACAGGAAACTACAGGTCTATTTTAGTGCTGCAGTGTCCCCACCCTGTTGTGCTGTAAAATGCCATGGAAAACACAACAAGATGGGTTAACTCTTTCTGTCTCCCGGTCGTTCACACATACTCATCCCATAAACCCATTAGAAAGACCATAAACACATCAGCGTGATCCATTTATCATTGGGGTTTACACCCAGGCATAACACAAACCAATGAGTCTGCTAATCACCCGGGAACCTGTCTCTCTGCGTGTGGGTGGGGCAGTGCAGTCAAACGTTGGTCTTTTGTTTTTGTGGTTAAAATATGACAATTGGCAACATCATACATATCAGTGATGAATTATGTACCAGTCTTGTTCCATCAACATTAATGTGGTGAGAGGAATACAATAATAAAGGAATGTTTATGTTGGAGTGTGGTGCTCTCTCCCCACATTGTGGGTTTCCTTATAATACAAACTGGCAGAAGGCTGACAGGGTTCAGTAATCTTTGAACAATGTCTTTGTCAACAAAAGGTACAGGGGCACCTGAAACAACAATAATTCTTAAGTAACTTAATCACAATTGGCCAGCTATATAAAAGGTTTGGATGTATGTGGGCATGCCAGTTTCAAAAGGCAAAATGTGTTTTAAATCAAAATCAATAAGGAGAAATAGCAGCAACACAATTAAACTAACCCACAAAGACATGGTGGATAAACACAGTACTGTATATTAGCCTGACCTCAGCAGATGAATTCACACATACAAATTAATCTGGAACCGCTCAGTTCATTTTTGATTTCCAAGAGCCGATATCAACAGGGGCAGACCAAAATACCTCTGCACACAATTGGACACACCTACAACCAATCAGAGCAATGAAACATGTGATGTAGTGCTGATATAGAAAATTTGTCTCTATTGCCCTTTTTACTGAGACACGCACAATACATACAGAAACACATTAAAAACATGGATGATGAACTAAGACTGAGCTGGCTGTTCACTACAGAACATCTAAGTTAGCCAGTTACCTGGAAGATAAAGGAAAAAGCCATGTTTGATATGGTACAACAGTGTCTTGTGGGATGTGGACTAGGGATGGACCAAATGTTTGGCATCACATGAAAACAAAAGAAAAGAACTATTGGTACAGATCCAAATCAGCTTACTTGGAGCTTTGTTGTTTAATAAAGGCTCAAAGGACACAACGTTTCTCTGGCAGATTTTGGATTGAACAGTGTGAAGATGTTTGATGTCTGTAAAATAAGCACACTTCCTTCAAGCATGGCCTCAGATCAGATTAACGCAGGCGTACGAGTTGCTTGTTTAATAGTATGAAACGTGATATGCTATGTGATGTGGTTTGCTCTGCTTACCACACTTACTTTGAACATGACCACAGGTTTCTTCTACATCCGTCTTCCGGCAATAAAAGGGATTATTTGGGAAGTTTGATCTAGTTAATTACCAGTAAGGTTTGCCCATGTTACTATTGACACCAGTTAGTGCTGAATGTTTGTGTGTTGAAGGTGTACTTAACAAAAATACCTCTTTTAAAAATGAGCATTTATACCACAAAAAACTACCAACAAAAAGATTTTCACAAATCATCAAAGAGTGATTTTAACTTTAAACATTCTTTTCTGTATAGTCGTAGAAACGTGTGTTTTTCATGCACTTTCAATCAGAAACTTTCTTCCCTAAGTCAATTGTTAAGGACAGTTCAGACCAAAGATTTGCAACAAGACAATGGAACTTGCAACAACCTGCAACGCATTGTTCTACAAAATCTGATACCTGCCAGATTACACCAAAGCGTCGTATTGTTTCCATAGCAACGTCTATTTGCTCTGCACTGTTGTTCATTCTCAGTGGGAAAAATAAGAAATGTTAAATAAAAAATATTTTCACAAAGTGATCTGCTCCGATTACAGGAAGAAAATGTCGAGGCACACTGAGAGGACC
This sequence comes from Nannoperca australis, assembly GCA_036023655.1. Classification (NCBI taxonomy): domain Eukaryota; kingdom Metazoa; phylum Chordata; class Actinopteri; order Centrarchiformes; family Percichthyidae; genus Nannoperca; species Nannoperca australis. The sequence goes on from JAVQJD010091451.1 coordinate 13,632, forward strand.
TAAATAAATGTTATCAAATAGATACATAAATAATAGACATGCACTCACACCTCTCAAATCTACTAACTCACTGGGATTTAACTGTTAACTGACCTCGTGAGATGTTCTGACTCACATTGATTCACATTTATACAGCAACAGCGTGAATAGCAGCAGAACCGCAGAGTCAGAGTCAGAATGTATTACTGCGCTGCAGAATTAGTCATCAGTCGCATTTTCTGAGTTGCTCACCTTTCAATAATTAACATGAACATTTTTTTAACAATACAGATAAATAGTAAATAATTTACTTAATTTTAAGACCCCCTATAAAATTTGATTTTGCCATCTTTTAGGGGATTAGGGGATCTGAGACATATTCACATTGATGTCACCTCTAACCCGCAGAGGAAACGCTAACGACCGAGACAGCATTTCACCAGAGGAACCACTGATGGGAACTTCTTGGTGACAGGTGAACTACAGCTCATAGATAAAAGTTACGTGACTATTTTACAAGAAAAGAGGGATGATTCAAAAATTAAACTTAATCAAAAGTGTCCTCCCTACTCTGTTTTAACAACTGTAGGCTACTCTATTTCACTCAATCTTGCTTTTCCATTAGTTATTTTCTACATTATTTCATTACTGTATTAATAATCAGTGTAATAAAGAAAGTAGGCTATACCCTGCCATTTCGACCAGCTGACAGTTTGTAACGACCAGCTTACTTTGCTACAAGCTGATTGGCTGTTGAAACAGGTCACGTGCCTTTCGTTCTAAAACCAGCCGCTGGTGATTTGACAAGCCGAGTTGCAGGCGACGTCATCAGCCGGCTTGAGTTGAGCTGAGACGGGCCAGCTGCAACTTTTCTCTGCGACGTTCTAAAACGTCTCGTCGCAAATCTTTGGTCTGAACTGAGTTTTTGTGTTGAGATTATTCAGATTGGATCTCTCCATTCGTCAAGATGAAAGCAACACAGTTAGTTCCAAATCTGGCTACGTTGCAGGCCGGTGTAGGGGCAAAAGCAAACACAGATGGGGTCAAATGAAAGTCACTGGGAAACAGGCTGCAATACACTTGTCACATTTACACTCAATACTTAAAGTACCTTACTGTATTGATTAATGAGTATTTGCAATACTTCTCATCTTCAGTTTCTAACAATGTTCGGTGAGCCTTTACTTAATCGGAAAAATAACTGCAAACATTAATATGCAGCACAAGTATTTGAGGTTTAGTGATCACTTTCACTGCTTGAAAATATAATATAGGATAAATAATTAAATCCCAGTGGAGGGGGTTTGGGGATTTAAATGAAAATACCAAGATAGTGTTTGAATTAATTAGTTATTCCCTTGGGCTGTGTGGGCGAAGTACTAAAACACCCACCACTCACCACTTTCAAGGAAGTCTAGTCTCCAAATCTGCTGTCAAATTAAAAGGTTTTAGACGGCATACCTGCATTGTTCTGAACTTCTGAAAGTGTGATGTGTGCTTTGGGCCATTTCACACCAGGCAAGAGCAGTAAAGGTGGTCACCCCATTATCACCCTATGTAAAAAAGATGTTACTATCTCAAAGTGTATGACAGATAAAATGCATCTGAGGTTCTTACTTGATGAGAGCTCTCCTGGGTGTGTCCCCGCTTTGACGGGCACTGGATGATGGAGGACTTGAAGACGGGATGGAGGAAGACAGAGGAAGAGTAGAGGAACAGCGGGACGAGGGGAGGACTGAGGAGGAGGAGGGAGGGGTCTTGCTCAGCGGGTTTCTGCCACTTCGTAGAAGACGGACAGACTTGACTCTGATAGGCTGGACGAGACTGTGGTTGCTACGGCGATGGCCAACGAGTCCTGTACCTGTCCTCTTGAAGGTTTGCTCTGATCTGGAAACAAAATCACAGGTATAGTCTAAACGAATAGTCATTAAGTTATAAATACATTGGCATTTACCTTATTTTATACTTTAATAATAATCCATTTAAATATATTCATACAATCAATAGCTACATCCTACTATAGGGGGATTTACAGGTACTAAAATGATATGACATATGTGTAATTTGCAAGTCATTTATACAAAACAGCTTCTAAACAGTAAATATCCGCATTATGTTTCAGAAATTACTTTTACATTACATTTTCCTATTGTCATTTATTTAGCACTTTTGTTTTGGCAAAACTTTTCCAAAATGTTCCCAATTCACTACTGGCTGTAAATGAAATTGCACTGGCTATTACATCAAATCATTCATAGTGCTTCTATCTTAATTTGTGCCATCTTAAACATTTCTAAAATGTAAAAAGACAATGAAAACAAGAAACCGCAACAAGAGAGAATTGTTTTTCTCTCGATCATCACCTCGCCCAACAATGGTATTATAACTCCATTTCCACAGTGTTGTGATAGGCTCTGCATCCTCAGGTGCAGGTCTAGAGTACTAATATACCACAGGAAACACCTGCATAGTGGCTGTCTCATTAGAGGAAGGGTGGGGGTGGAGTGATGCCCAGTGAAACGCACTGCAGGGAGCGAGTATTGCTAATTCTGCAAGAATATGAAGCAGAAAATTATGAAGAAGATGTTATGTGCTGTATTGTATCTACAAGGTGAAAGGTTGTACCTTGTCAGTTGATCCTTGTGAGGTGATTTATTAAGCACATTACAACAACCACTTTCAGGTTAGAAGAATTCTGCCAATGTACTTTTACATGGAAACTCTCTCCCCCCCCCCGCCCCCCCCTCCCTCCCCTGGATAAAACATAACTGGTATCAAAACTACTATGGTGTACTTGTGTGTTAAAATATGTAATAAAACTTCAAACTAAACTGCTGTCCCACAAATAAAAAAATCTGACACAAAGGCTAACGTGTTTTTTACAAACACAGCAACGACAATCATTTAAGGTGGAAATCTCCAGAGTAGGCTGGTAATGGCCAAACATGCTAAAGCAGACAACTAAATGTCAACGTACACACACTCAATACACCTTTTCTGTGTGTGTGTCCATGATTATACCTATGGACTAGATTTGGGTGATATTATGAAATTTTCCAACTGGTCAACTTGTGTGTGTGTGTGTGTGTGTGTGTGTGTGTGTGTGTGTGTGTTGTGCACGCAAGGGACGGTCACTCCACTCAATGCTATTAAATGGTCAGGGTCTACAACTGCGCACAGTTTTTGGTCTAATTCTCAAATTTGATTTATGAATTGATGTCGCTTTTCAGCACCAATCAATCAGACAGCAACAACTAAAGATGGCTTAATAGTTATTTAGCCACTGCCCTGTTTTTTGAAAGACTCATCGGAATTCCATGCAACAAGAACATGCATAATATGTCCCAACTCCAACTGTCAGTTCCTACACGCACACACGTTCAATTGTGCATTACAGGTTGAATTCCCCATTAAATTAGAAAATAGCATAATGACACAATCCTACTATGGAGACAACACATTTCAAAAGGCAAAACTGTAATAGGCTGCTATGTTAATACACTTTCTATGCAATAGCAGTGTAGCTGTTGGACTGGGAACAGAGCAGTGTGACTAAGGTCCAGAGATGTTGGATGTGCAGAAGTGGGAGTCTGAGTGGGGACATACATTGTTTCATGTTCAAATGCCACAAAGGAACTCAGAGCTTTCCTACTATTGTTTAAATGTTCCCCTTCTGTAACCAACGTCATGTTTTGTCTACCGGTTTCTTAACAAATTCAACATGTCTGACAATAATTCACAGGATTCCTCAGAGACAAAGACAGAGATAGCCAAGATGCTTAGACAATACAGTACAGCAGGAGATATGTCACAAGTGGCCGTGGTATTTAAGCAGTGTGACCCTTAAGGCTAAGCGAGGGCACCAAGCCCTGAACTGACCCTTCAGAAGCAGGACCCACTTAGAAAAGTCTGATATGATCCAAATCCTCGCCGGGTGATTTTTTTCTTTGATGTTTGAAGTGGCAGCCACGTTGGCTCTGAAGTCCTGCTCCAACTGTGTTTCAATGCAATGCCGGTATAGAGAAGCAAATATTTCTTCATTTACAACCAAAGCAGCATTTACAGGTGAGGACTTATTTAAGTCTAATTTAGTTGACTTGAATAAATATGATCTCTTCCTAGTTGGGCAGCATAATCCTTTCTGTCTACGAGGAAAGCCACATTTTAATTAGTAATGTAAGACAAGACCCAGGCAGGTTTCTCTCAGGAAAAGTAAAAGTAACACAGCCACACAACTTGTATGATCATGGGAACTCTTCTGTATACCTGCTGTTAGCTTACTGATCCCCCGCCGTGCCCGTTTGTTTGCCCTAGGAGAATAAAGCAGTGCTCACTGTATCAGTGATTCAAACCCTGTTCATACTAAGGACAAGATTATAGAAAAACCTTTGAACTAAAATATGTTCAAAATGGACTTGGTGCATTTCCCACATTCAAACTTTGTAGAAAGGAAAAGGACAAAACAAAAACTGGATCAGGCTTAAATTATGCAAAACTCTGCACTGAGTGTGGTCTGCAGGGGATTTTCCTCAAAGTCTTTGTTTCTGAACATTTCCATTTCAGGAAGCTTGAAATGGCTTCAAATCCATCTCACTGACCTGCTGACCACAAATCATCTACAACTCAAGCCCCTTTCAGACATGCACCTTGTTGTGTGAATGTGATGGCAATCTTACACGGTGGCCTCGTGTGTAAGTAAGTCCCCAAATCACATTTACGTCAAAGTCATGACGGCAACTAACATTTCTGTAACACATTTAACATGACGGCAGAACAAGATTAATAGACAGAAAGAGATTAAAGATATTGCCCCTAATGTCACTGTAATAAATTGATTACCTAATTATCCTCTCTAATGCACAAAGAAAAGAAAAGAATTGTAATAAAACACAAAACACTAAAAGGAGTAATTAAAAAGTTATTTCCCCCTCACAGTGCAGGGCTAAACAAAAAAAACAACAACATCCCAACTTAATGTCTCATCATTCAATGCTTGTGCATCCACATGATGAAATTAATGAGAAAATGTCTCGGTATTCACGTGAGAAGGTCATTAATTAAGGTTTCATGGTTTTATATTGATCAGTGATGCAGTCTGAGAAAAAAGAAAACGCTCTTCTTCCTTCATGCATTCTCAGCAGTGTCACTGCTCCCCCTTGAGCACCAGCTGCCAAATATTGCGCCATCATTGCAACTCTTTGAATGTCTTATGTAAATGTTCCTTACTGCTTTATGCAGACATCATAGGACCTTTATGCAAAGTTCCACCAGTTCAACAGTGATAAAGCAATAAATAGTAATAAATATTTCATGTCTGAAACGGTGTAAGGCTAAAACATGTATTTACAGGGGGATCAAGTTCAACTTTTTTCTTCTCTTTTTAACTCTAATGTATTTCTCCTCTAGTGTTCCACCTCCAACTCTACCTATCTTGATGATCGTCGTGTTGTTGTGTGCAATAACATTTATATTCTACTGTTTATTATTCTTTCCCCCCCCCCCAATAACTTTTATTGAGCAGTGCAACTGTATCAAAAAGCAATTTCCCTTCTGGGATCAACAAAGTATTCTGATTAATTCCAATTGTTTTTTTCTTATCAAGATGACGTGCGTTTTCAACACCTGGCAGAGAGCATTGTCCAGTTCCATCCTCTGGCACTAATTTGCCACACAATGACAATAATCCTTTTGGTGACCCCTGACGACCCCTGTGACCCACAGCCTGGTTAAAACAACCTAAACCACTAAACACAAAGACTAAATCTGTGAGGAATGACAAGTATGCTTGAAACATGAGCACATACACGTGCATGCATACGCATGAAAGAAACACACACACACACACACACACACACACACACACAATACTAACACGAGAGTGACAGCCTTTTGTTATGAGCAGTGTGCCTGTCAGAAGAAAAAACAACATTAGAATGAGAGGATTAGAGGACTATTGTGAAATTCTAAGTGCTGCTGAAGGACCAGCTGGTTTTATTACAAAGAAACATTACCTAAAGACACGGCGGAAAAGTAGAACTTTCAATTGGTAAATACGTGAATTGAGTTCCACAAAAGACGCAGTCACACACTGAGTACACTATGGAACCGTCTGTACTTAAACCGACATACACGTATACTGCAGGTACATGTGAGACGAGTCTGGTGGGTAAACAAAGGGTGACAAACAGCACGTGAGGAACAGGACAACATTACAACAGTTTGTCTTTCCCACAGTTTCTTATATGCTGCTTACATGAAAATCAACAAGCTAAAGCCGGCACGTTTGTACATGCACGTTGAAATGTGTGCGTGGCAAAATTGTAATTTTTATGCATGTGCAAGCTCATTTGTCTGGACATACACTTTTATATGAAGATCTCGAATATGCTAGGAATTCCCTAAAAGATGAAAGAAAGGTTTATTAAATAAGCCCAATAAAATGAAGAGGAATATAAGTTTGTGCAAATCGAGCTATAAAAAAGTCTCAAGCTTTGACACAGGGACTGATGATCAGCCTACAAAACCCTCAATACTAAATAATAATCTCAGATTCCAATTTGTTACTGAATCACGCACATACAAAGGTGTAACTTGCAGCTGAATGACTACTATAATAATAAGGGATCAAATTATTCTAGGAATCAAAGATCCCATCAAATGCTTTTATGTGCTTTACTTGAGCAAGCACAAAGAAAAGGAGGGAGTGAAAAGAGAAACTAATAGTTCTATTTTAAGTGTGCTTGTCCAACAAGCACGTGAAAAAACCCCATAAAAAAACAAGAAAATAAATATACAGTAACATAAGAAGAGGGATGTACATTAGAGGGGTGATTAATAAATACACTATCAGCCCGTCACATCGCTCTGAAACAGCTGAGCCAATCACAGTGACATATGACAACAACAAATCAATAAATAGAAAGAGGCTTCTTCAGGACATTAGCTTGTTGTCTGGATGGTGCAGAGTGGCACGGCCTGAACACACACAACCAACACAATTATAATGTTTATTTCAGTAATATGCAGCATTTCACATTGTAAATACTTACATACCATTATATCTTAAGCAGCATTTGCTCCCTAATTCATTTCAAGAATCGTTTTTTTATTTTAAGTTGGAAAAGTTCGTTTGAGATGCCTTTTCTCAGCGCTAAGACCAATTTCCACCAAAGTACCAACAGCTCACTTTGTGCTGCCTCAGTTGAATTAACCTCCCACCTGTTTGTGCCTCTCCTCTCACTTGTGCACAGACAGGCACAAGTGGGATTTCAAGGTTAGGAAAATACCAAGAGTGTAGGGCCCCAGGATATGAATTTGGGCAATGGTACAGAATAACAGGAGTATAAAATGTAGAGGATAAGACTGTAAACTGACATATGTATGATGTTAACACAAAAGAGTAAAGGAATGACATCATGAGCTTCAGAAGGCTTACTGTGGGGCTCAGTATTTGGCCCCAATATACTGTACAGGTGTTCGTGTTATTATGCCCACTCTCTGTTTGCAGTGTACAAAGATCGAGGTAAAAATACACCCCTAGCAGGAACATGCTAGAATATACATGAAGAGGTCCACAGATGGCCATTCAGGTGTGCAGGCAATATCCCAACACCCAGTCAAATGCAAAAGGGAGACACTCAGAAAAGAGTTGACATGTTTTGTTTGCGATGTTTAACTTTTGTCCTCACCTTTCAGCTTTCATGTAACCAGCTGTATCTGTCACAGTGACGTCACCGCTGCTCCCCTGCACTAACGGCTGCTGTGGCCCGTCTCTGTGCTGGTTCTGCCTCCTGGATCTGATCTGAAAGAGGAAGGAGGAGAGGGTGAATAAGAGTGATGCTGTGATAGATATCTATCTGGCCGTGAACCAGATGATTGGGTGCTCCATCATAGTGAAGAGGCATGTCTCCCATCAACAGGGTACTGCTCACAGGACATGTGTTAATCACTTCTGGACTAAGTCCCAATTAGGGCTGCAACAACGAATCGATAAAATCGATAAAAATCGATTACAAAAAGCGTTGGCAAAGAATGTCCTTATCGATTCGTTGGGTCTGCGTCGTTACACGCTGAGCTGGCTACGTCACTTAAAAAAAAACATTCGAAAAACAGAGACGGAGAAAAGCGTTTGACAGAAATCTTCAACAGCGTGGGAGCACTTTACTTTAAATAACAGTAAAAAGTGTGTAACATGCAAACTCTGTAAAAATGAACTTCCATGGCACGGGAGCACCACGGTCATGTTAGCATGTGGACATGCTAACATTTTAGCATTGCAATGCAAAGTTACTACTGTATGTTCTACTTCCTCCTGATCCCCCCCCCCCCTCCTTTTCAACCCAACCGGTGGAGGCAGATGACGCCCACCCAGAGCCTGGTTCTGCTCGAGGTTTCTACCTGTTAAAAGGGAGTTTTTCCTTGCCATGATGGGACCGTTGGGTCTGTGTGTGTGTGGAAGTCAGTCTCGACCTGCTCCATGCGATAGAGCCCTGAGATAACTCTGTTATGATACGGCGCTATATAAAAAAAAAAAAGAATTGAATCGAAAGTTCGTTTAGAAAGAGAAAGAAAGTCTCACTGCAGAAACAATCTACCTTCATAGTCCATGGCCTGTTGTTAAAGCTATTTGATGTAGCAAAGCCTGTTAACACTTAATTTATTGTTGGTTATTATTATTATGTATAACAGGTTACACTTTGTTTTTGATTTCAGCTCAGGTCCATTCCAAGTAACCTAAAA
>JAVQJD010091454.1:0-27615 GCA_036023655.1 Nannoperca australis
GCCCACACACAACCCACACTAAAAAGGTTACCATGCCGGGATTTTAATCTACATGTGAAATGTGCTCTCCTACACTTCTTCTGTCTTGTCAGCAATTTGGCTATTGCCCTGTGATTCAGAGAGCCTTACTTTATTGATTGAATGGGATTTAGTCTGGAACACACACACACTGGTAAACATTCATTCATCCACGTACACACACACACACCCACACACACTGGTGACTTTGTTGCAAATGGAGGGAGGGAGAGGGATGAGTGTCAGGCCTAGCGTGATGGGCGAACATCAATCATTGCTTGTCAGCCTCGCCTTTTTTTCTCCAGCCCAACCCCCCCCCCCCTCCTCTCACTTTTCTTCTGCCTCACTGATCAGCCTTTGTTTTGAATGGTGGTGGTGGTGGTGGTGGTGTTGTGTGTGTATGTGTGTGTGTGTGTGTGTGTGTGTGTGTGTGTGTGTGGAGAATGCAGTCCGACCACATGGACAAGACGCTGGCTGTTTGCAGGTGTTATCGTTCTCAGCTGCCAATTAAGTCTTGTGTCGTTTACTCTCGTACCTCCAGGTCATGACAAATGCATTTTTGTTGTGTTACATGTGATAGGCATTAGGGACCTGTTCGGCCCCAAAAGGGCAACATGTAGTAACCACATATTTGGTCAAAACAGAATTTCAACCTATATATCTGACTTTCTGAAGTAACTAAATATTATGCTGTAGAAATGTATATTTCAACTGCCCTTTAAAGGGTTAAATCTGCAGCAGCTACAAAACTGACCTCAAAAGGGTGTATCTATACTTTGCATACTTGGGGAGTACTACTACACATGTGAAAACGTTGTTGTATAAAGTCTTTTGTGGCTCTGGGGGAGCTGCACAAAGTCTGATAAACTGTTTCAAACGTCAGTTTGTCCTGAAGACTACAAGTTTGAACATCAAAAAATCTGGATTTGTGGCGTTTACCAGACCTCAGTAGCCCGCTCTTCATCTCTGCTGGTTGCTACATTAGCCACACATGCAAATCTCTGACCAAACTGTCGGCCATTGAATAACATTATGGGTAATGTTGGAACCAGTTTCTGACAAGAATAAACAATGCATGAAATAAAAAAGACAAAGTCTCTGGTTCTGCTGCATTGATTCTAAGATTGTCCAACAATGTTATAGTACTGCAATGCTAAACTGGTGGAATGCTCTTAATTGTAGGAAGGTATTTACTTAATACTAGGTATTTCCATGAAATACGTTTTACAAATAGAAATATCTGTCAGTGCGTTGAGACAATGATCTTGATTCCAGTGCAGCAATCAGCTTTATTCTGTCCACAAGATAGATTCATTTCTAAAAACAAATAAATCCAGAAAGATCTTGATTCAAAACAGACTGACATTCTGTAATGTTACTGCACTGGCAGATTCCTTCACTTAAAAAAAAGAAAATGACATGATGAGGTTGAGCTTTTTTGCTGTGTGTCTGTGTGAAAATGTATATTAGAAATGTGCAATATGTGTATCTGTGGGTGTTTCGTTCCATTTGCCTGTCTCTCTGTCCATCTGACCCTCTGTGCGCTTCATGCTTAAAATTTCAGAGAAACTGGAGGATAAGAAGACATCCGGAACTAATAGACTTTCCAAAGACTTGAGCTAAGAAATGACGATTTATGAATCGGCCCGGGACAAGTGCTGCGTCTGTTTGTCAGGAAAACATATATTTCTTCTTTTCCCTTTTTTGAAAATATGGATTTGGCCCTCCACCAATCACTGGGAGTGTGTTCTCTTCATGTTGTGCCAAAAACTACAGTATGCTCTTTCTCTGTTGGTCGTTCTGACTCTATTTGTTATTATGCTTTGTTTTGTGTGGAGAAAGCCCCAGTGTGTCTTATTGGTAATGGGTGCCAGGGGCTGGGGGAGATGTGTTTTCAATTACCACTTGGTAGAATGACTGATGGTAAGACAATCAAGCACAGAACTGCAGCTCAGTGTGTGTGTGTGTGTGTGTGTGTGTATGTTCATCCATGTGTGACTGTGTTTGTATGTGTGCAGGCTTGCATGTACAAACTGCTTTGTGCATGTTTGTGTGTGCATGCGTGCATCTGTGTTTTTATGTGATTTGTGCTCGGAGTTTCCCCGTATTCTACATTCATTCAGCATTGTTGGGTCAGCAAGGAAATTGCCAACACTGTTGCAGAAATATTGGAACACAACAACCAACAACTGTGATTCTTCCAGCCAAAACACAAAGCAAGAAGAAAGACCAATGCTTAGAATTATCGCTTTTATCTATTCAATTCCCAAATGATCCTCAGCGATTCCCGCAAATCAGTTGTAGTTCTCTGGTTTTGTACCAAAATCTCCTGTAAAACCAAAAGTCAGACCAAAACCCGATGAACGATATGGAACCAAAACCAAAACAAATCCACTGCAATAAAAAATTACAGGGAAGCACTGGCGGTCTAATGCTGAAGGATTGTCCTCACAAAACCTGAACTGGATCAGACACACGGTTCCACAGCTTGCCTTGATAATCGGACTTTTGCTGAACAGTATAAAATAACAACTATTGTGGAATGTTGACTTAAATTGGCTAAACTATTAGATCCAGACAAGTTCAAAGACTTTACTTGTCAGAATTCATATAGAAATCGTGCTGTCTATATTCACAGTCACTTTAGGGAGTGCAAAAAAGAGAACAATGTGGATCTCATGGAGGTTTTTATACAATATGTGAGGCATATTTTCTTGTGTCCATCCTATATATTCCTTATTTATGGAGATGAAAAGTGTGTCCCCCAGTCGCTGTTCCCTGCTGTATTATAGAGCCCTCGAGTCTGCTGTTGACTATAATGTCCAGGACAAAGATGGAGCCCATGAATGATGAGGTTCACAACCAACCAGTCACAACTCCAAGGTGTGTAATATGTTAATAATTAATTATATTTATGGATAGGATTTTTTTAAGGACTTTGAGTTATTTGAGAATTATTTATTTTGATGCAGAATTAAAGCATTGCTGGAATTCCTGCTGGTTGTTGCACAGTATGCTACTTTTCTGAGTTTCTATTTAATGATAATTACCCCAGCGTGGTTCAATGCATCATATGAAACATTTAAAACAAAAACATATGCAAACACATGTGCACACATAAACACACAGTGTGATAGAGAAAGGACATATTAGAGCAGTGTACTGCATATTTATGAGGCCACATAATGCATCACATTGACTCTATATTCATTTAAAATATTAAATAAGACCTTACTCTCCCCTCTGTGGCAAAAAATGACAATGCAAGAGAACACGTTTTTGGGGGGAAATGTAAAGAATGTAATGCTTGTTGTAAAAAAGCATCACATAAAAAAGATAATTTGTTAGACGAAGCTCTGTAAGAATTCCATTGTGTAAAGTAAAGCCTAATACTTTAGGCTCAACAGTAAGGTTATGTGTTTCCAAACCAGGTGTCTCTGTGGGTGCCAATCACAATTAAACACCACAGAAGACATCACATGGCATACAAACAGTGTATTTGATGTTCATTTGACACGCAGACAAGTATTAAGTGACATCAGCAATTTATAAAATGAAACAATTTTGCAGGAAAATGTTAATTTATGGTTCACATCCTCCATTCACCGCTCCCTGTCTTTCCTCTGGAACTACAACAGTGACCTCTAGTGTAGCTGCTTCCCTTAAGACCTGAAAGCAAGGCTCATGCTGCAGCAACGTTGCCTACAGCACAGGATAGGATTATCGCTAAATGAGTCACGTGCAGCTCAGTGAAAATTAATCAGTGACAGAAAATGAACTTTACTCTTTATTCTTTCTAACAAATAACCCTAACCCTAACAAATTGCATGTTTAAACCTGCTGCTTTCTTCAGTAGCTGCAGGTAAATCTGTTGCAGCCACACGAGATTGAGTAATCAAAGTTTCCAAATAATTTTCCATGTTTGTTTTACTCAGCTTGCAAAATCAGATGGGTGGAGTTCAACACAGGCAACGAAAACTGGGAAGTCTAGACAATACAACAATCACAGCACACTATTGAGTGACTGAAAACGTATAAGACATCATCTGAGCTGCCTTTGTGCAGTAAGTGTCTAATCTGGCACCTCTGGAAGGCTAATGGCAAAAACTACAACATAGCAATTACATTAGAGATTGAATACTATATAGAATCTATTGATCTTTTTCAACCTGATAAAGATGAGCTAGAAGCCTTTATCGCTGAGGTGGCCCAAAAGATTGCACGCACACACACACACACACACACACACTAACCATGCAGTCTATAATATAAGAAATGGTATACCATCTCATAGAAGGTACTTTGTATATGATGAGCAGTGTTCATTGCTAGTCTTAAAAACTGAATTTCCTTTAAGGCAATAAATGGCATTACGCTAAATAATAAATCTTGTGGCCTGGTTTTATAAACATGCATACATAGATACTGCAGGCACCTGCACACATATATGTAGACACAGTAACAACACCCTTGTGACAACAAACTCCACACCACTACAAATGTCAACCAAACCCAAATTGCTGCATCTCAGAATCTCTCTCTCACACACATACACACACACACACCCCCCCACACACACACACACTTGTTCTCCACCAGCTAGGCCCTTTAGCCTCAGGCTCTCTACAATGAAATTTTCATGCAGCCATATGGAGGAGTATTGGTGATAGAGATTTACTGTCAGGGCAACACATCCCGCTGGAGAAAACAAGGAAGCCTGAACATATTGGCTTCTGTAAATCAGGAGGAGAGGAGAGGAGAGGAGAGGAGAGGAGAGACAATAGAAGTCTTAGCAGGAAAAGAAACCTCCTTTGTGTATGTATGAGTATGTGTGTCTGTGTTGTGCGTGCATGTGCGCTCACGCCGGTATACCTGTGCAGTATTTGTGTCAGAGTTCAGCTAAGGTAAAGGAGCAAAAAGAGTGCAAGTGTTGACCCCTATTCTTTGTTGTGGTATTATGAAGGAAATAGAGGAAATGGAGCTCAGCGTCTTTAAATTGGCCGTGAACTTTAGAAAAACAACCAGCTGTGACAGGAAAGGTCACTGTTACTGAAAGACAAAGAACGCTGACTGATGCCATGTTGCAACACCTATGTGTATGTGTGTGTATTTCTGTACATTTTGTAAAACAGGCATAACTACTTCTGTGCAGTAACAGTAATTAGTATTGAGTGACAGACAAGAAAGGAGACAAGCAAACACACAAAGCTTGTCAGATTCCTTGTCAGTTAGATTTCACGTAAAGGAATATTTTGACATTTCAAGAAATGTGCTTACTAGTGTTCGCTTTCTTGATGAAAGTTAGATGAGATGATCAATATCAATCTCGTGTCTGTGTGTTAAATGTGAAGCTAGAGTCTGGAGGTGATTAGCTTAGCTTAGCTTAGCTTAGCATAATGACCGGGAGAAAGGGGAAACAGCAAGCCTGGCTCTGTCTTTGTGAACTTTAATTTTGATTTAAAAAGTCACAATAACACAAAATAGCCTACTGGTTAACCAATACGGAGACAAGATACATCAGGCAATACAAATGGCAAGTATGAGAAAAGCAGTGTAGAAGTTAGAAGTAGAACAGAGGAATGTGATAGCTGAATTTATTGACTAGCATGGTAGATAACAAGTCCTTGGTTGGTTGTTAAAATGACACCCTTACACAGCAGATTGTATTTTATAGATAGAATCATAAATGTCAGCCTGTAACCCAGGCTCACTGAGTACAATTTTGAGAAATATACTTTGTAGTGCTTTAACCCAGTTTTCATTGATAAAATACACCACAAAATACCAAGTTAATTTTAGGAAAGTGTTCCTTTGATCTGGGAAACCCCTCCTTCCTCCCAGTTTGAACCCAAACGCTCTAAGACGGATCAGCAAGCAGCACAAATGTGAACCAGATTCCTAGTGCTACGGAGTGGGAATGCTAAAGGGGATTATGGCACATGGCCGTCCTTCCTGATAGCCTTGTTAGCATGCTTACATGCTAATGACTGGGTTTAGGATGCATGGATGATTAGGCAAAGACAAGTAGGCTGAGTGTTGACACTTTAATGAGTCTGAGGGCTGAGAAAGGAGATTTAGAGATTGGAAGTTGTTTGGAGGAAAGGAGAAGCCTATAGGCTCATTACAAGGCAAGCAATCACACCTTCTGCTATCAGGAAAGTTAGTTAAAGACTCGGCCTCGGCACACATGGCCTAAAACTTGCAAAACCCTAGTCTCTGCACTTGGTCTTAAATGTTTAGATGGTTGAGTCTATGTTAAATGGTGCAATTTTTTCATCTATATTAATGTTGTTGTACTTCAAAGCCTATGGTTAGTTAGTTAACAAATCAGATAATCAGTTGTTGCTATTAGAAATATCACAAAAAATATCTGTCTACCTGTCTATCTGTCTATATCTACCATCTGTCAGGCAAAATGGTGGCCAGCTGACTTAGAATTTACTGAGTGGCTGTGTGTTTTTCTTCTTCTTCTGTCTGTTTAATAAAAAGGCACGGCCAGCAGCTGGTTAGCTTAGCTTAGCACAGAGACTGGAAACAGGGGTATTTATAAGCGTATTTCCCAAAATCTCAAACTTCTGTAAGGAGTCTGAATGTTCATATACATTTTTTTTTTTTTATCTTTCATTCAAGAAAGGATTTACTTGTTTTGAGCCTCTTGTCGGATGTGCACAAATTGAGAGTGATCCAAAACCAGTTATGTGAGGCGACAGTTTTGGGTGCACAAACATCAACTTTTTGCTGACATTTTCTGATTAAAATGTAATACTTGGTACTCTTACATGTCTGCTACAGAGTATGTTACGTCCCCTGTACGTCCTAATGTTGAAGTATGTTGCCATACTGAATTCCAATGATCCTATTGAGCCACGTGTGCAGAAATACACAGTAAATATACAAAAAAACAACACATCCTTGTCAGAATCTTCTGGTCTTCATATCCAACACTAACAGTCTCCCTCTCCCTCTCTCTCTCTCTCTCTCTCTCTCTCTGAACTGAACCTGAATCAGTGCCAGTGTCAGGAGAGCCGTGTAAACATCCAGGTCTCAGCTCAGGGACTGCCGGTCCAGACCGCACAAGGCCCCCAGCCTCAACCTCAGCCAGCACATTCCCCTCGCGTCACTCAAAGACCACAACAATCCCGTCTTTGTCGGCCAGTGATTGATGACACACAGGAATTTCATTCACGACCGCCCCGTGTTTTTGGGTTACCGTGACGACCAGGTGAAAACAGAGCACATCGGGGGTATTGAATTTCCCAACCTTGATCACAGGGGAAGAGGTAAGGGGGGGGAAAGCAGAAGCAACAACGGCGAGGTCACTGTAGAAGTTAAACACACAGCCATAGTTATTATCTTAGAAGATAAGCGCTGGGAATTATCTTGTTGATTGTTCACATGTTCAGTGCATGCTGAGCTCACTGTGCGTGACGTCCCACACAGGTGACGCGAAATGGAACATTTCCGCCTTTTTCCGTTTACAGATTCACTGAAGTCAATAGAGGCCATAAAGTTTTTTAAGATCATTTGTTTAAGGCTTAACAATTTACTATTAGATCATTTTTGGACAGATTTACACAAGCAAAGCACACAAATGTGTTCATAGACTCAAGCACAGGGAAAGCCAAGCACACATCACTTACCCACGTAAATAAGGGCTCTGTCTTTCCCCCCACACACGCACAGACACGCACACACATGCACACACATTCACATTAAGCACACTCATTTAATGGATAAAGCTAGTTGGTAAAGTGCACCATTAAGAGAGACGAGAGCCTGAGCATAACAAAGCTCTGATGCAATATTCATGCCTTCTCATTCTGGGCTAATGCGGTTTACCTCCATTCCAAAGCAATGGATTTGCACATAACATGTCTCTATAAAGAGTCTTAAAGTGTACGAGGAGGAGATTTTCTTAGAGCACTCGATCACCTTA
Organism: Nannoperca australis; assembly: GCA_036023655.1. Lineage (NCBI taxonomy): Eukaryota > Metazoa > Chordata > Actinopteri > Centrarchiformes > Percichthyidae > Nannoperca > Nannoperca australis. The sequence continues at coordinate 7,955 of JAVQJD010091454.1, forward strand.
TTCCACGGAGGGTAATTAGGAATTTGTTTATTCACATACCCATCTGACAGACATGAACACATTAAACTGGAGCGGTCAGAGCTACGGAGAGCAAGTTAAGTGTTCAGCTTCAAGGGCATTTTGCCAGAGATGTACACGATGCACACCTAATAGCCATTTTGTGCCTTTCAGCCAAATGTAGTGTATGTGTCAATCTCACCAGTATGTCCATACTACATTTAGTTCTATGGGAGCCCAAGCAAATGAAAAAGAAACCTAGCATTCACATGATAACTTGATTTTCATAAGCATATTGACAAATAAGACAAAACTGCACTCTTAGCTCAAATAACCTAAGCAAACAAATGCATGATGCAATGCAATCTTACTGAATGGTCAGGGAGACCAGAGCAGAGCAAATACTTATTGTCACTGCGTCCTGAACCTGAGCCTTCATTTTGGAGGATGATCAGACAACGAGAAACCCAATCTACTTTTCTGCAGCCTATTGCCATCCATCTTTATGTCATATTAAAGCTCCAATAGTGACTTTCACCTCCAGAAATACATACTTTTTTTTTTGTTTTGTTTCTATCTTTTCACAGAGGAAGAGACATGGTGAGATGATAATGAAGAGGAATGATCTTGGCATTCACACCTGATCAAAAGAAAGTGATTCTGGCTCTGCAGGAGAACAAAGAAGAAAAACGCCTGTAACCTGCCAAACGCTCCTGTAACCTCATGGAAACAAAGGCCTTTTAGTGACATAGATTTGCAGCTAATAAAGCACTCTAGTATATTTTAGCCTTCATCTGCGATGCAATAAATTAATATATTAAAAAAGGTTGGATATCCTCATCGGAGCTTCCATCCAGGTATGAATTATTCATCTCAGCATGGCTACTCCATTATGTGGCTACATTAGGCCTCTCTCTAACACACATATACACACACAGTTGCACACAGTGCATGTGCACAGACATAGGCATGCATCAATGGCATCTGCATGCACATAATAAACTTTATTCATATTTATATAGCACATAAATACAAAAATGCCATACAAATACAGTAAACACATGCATGCACGCAAGACGTCAACGCATGCCAAAGTGATTCGAGCGTTCAATAAAAACCTTACCACGAGCATGGAGACATTTCTCTCTCTCACACACACTCACACACGCACAGAAAGCAAACTGCGTCCTCTTTATCTCCTGACTTGTAATCAGTGCAGTGTCGAGATCATCTTTGCTCCCAGCAGTGAGTGTAACACACTGTAACCCATCATTCAAGAAACCCCAAGTGTCATTATCGACTTCCCTCTCAGTTTAAAACACCACTCCTTTATCTGGAGTTACTTCTTATCAGTTGTTTGTTTTGCACACATACCGCAGGCGCTGCAGAGAGAGACGTGAGGAAGCGACCTCTGGCAGTCTGGACTGATGATGACAGCTTTACGGCCTCTGATTGGAATACAACCATCAATTATGGCACACTGCACGTAAAAGTAGATGGTATCAAACTCGCTTGGTGTCTAATCAAGCTGCCAACCAGCCACACTGGCGAACAGCTGAGCATACTAGCTTGTGTACAATTTTGATTTACATCCACTGTTGGATTTCTGTGATCTTACACTGTATCAGTTGTAAGGTTAAAAGTGTATATATATATATATATAGCTGAGTCTATACTGGTTTGTTTTTTAATACCATGCAAGCTTATAGTGGTATCTTTATATATATATATATATATATATATATATTTACCTAAATTGTGTCATCCTTTAAGTACACTGACAAACTCTCACTTGCCATGTTTGATGAGGCATTGCTTTTGTAAATGCACATACAGTTTAATATGAGATTTGAGATTTACACCTACTTTCACAAAACGATTGCTGGTATAAAATGAAAGTAAAACTCTCAGTTGACTATTACTGAAGATATGTGCTATGTGGAGCACTTTACTGATACATCAACAGAATACAAAGTGTTATTACAAAATAAATAACAAGGGAACTCTCTGTTTTTTAAATGTGAAGATACAGTATAAACTTAAGGGTAACAGTAATAGAAAAACTAATTGCCTTTGCCTCTCAGTGCTATAGGGAACAGTATTGGAGTTTCACAGTAGTCATTGAACTTTCAATATCAGAATTTATAATAATTTATAGCTAAATTATCAGGACTTCTCTGTAAAGAGTTAGACTAATATTTCGTCCATACAAACCTTTTCCAGCCACAGCGAAAAAATGGTTCACCATGAAGTTTCCCTCTGTTATCAAAGAGTGCAAAAACTTTTGGAATAGCCCTTAAGTCAGTGATTAACTTTCTTTCCCGTCTGCTCTAAGCCCAGCATGGCTCTAGTTCCAATAGCGCCGGCAGTGTGATACATTACACTACATTCTCATTATGGCCACCTAGGGTTTTCCAACAGCTTGTACAGTCCGCGGTGAGTCTGCTCTCCCGTAGCGCTCAGAGGGTTGGACACTGCTGCTAGCTAGCACCAGGTGTGAGGAAAAACTAGAGCTCCCTTTCCCTCTTCCTGTACCGCCACATGGATCTCAGAGCCAGAAGCACTTTATTTTCATCAGGTACAAATGCACGAGGAGCTAAACTGGGCCTATTTACTTGCACCTGTGTAAGTTATGAGAACAAAAACTTTTCTAGCCTCACTCCCTGTCTCTTATCTCTGTGCTTAAAAGGTCTGTCATACATTACTATTAGAGAAAGAAGGAAACTTTGACACTACACAGGGAGCTGTGGTTTAGATGACTGCATTCTTTGGTCACTTGCGTTGATAACAGAGGAAGTGAAACAGACTTTTCTTTTAGATTGTAGTTCATTTTTATTCAACAATGCACAATACAATATTGGTGGGCAAAGATCCTGTTATCATTTTATACACAATTCTGTTAATCAAACAATTAGTATAACAACATTCAATTTAATGTAATCAAAAGCTTTGTCTTGAGTTCACGGGCATATTTATGAATACTTAACCCTGCTAGAGTTACACTGCAAGTGCCCTGTTGTCCCAGAATTATGTGTATTAGTGCATATGATGTGAGCTGTCAGTGAGAATTCCTGCACATTTATTATACTTGGAAAATAAAGCAGCTTTGATTGTATCAGGGAAAGAGAGGGAGCCTGGAGGGGACACTGTGGGTTTCGGGTGAGAGGGGAGCTGCAGCCTCAATCCCCAGCATCACCCCATGAAACATGCACGCAATCAACAAGGTCATAGCTCCACCAACAGTTTCCAGCCAAACTCATCCATCATGGGGGAAACTGGATCTGCGGGGGCCTCCATTCTGGCTCGGCACTGACCAACCCAGCCGCACAGAACGGTCCATCAGCAGCATGCTAACACTAACAGGACTACAGCGCAGCAATGCTGTACATGATAAGGTTTCTCCTAACAGCTATTGGACTGGATCCAAAACTTTTTCATTGTTTTCACTATTTTTCTGCACCCCCTGGTTCCAAACCAAAAGGCATTACCTCAGCTCCGATGAGGTGATGACTGAAATGTCAGTGGCTATAACATTAATGTGACATGGCGTAAACATTTCTAAATGAAAACCAAGGAATGGCACTCCGCGGGCTGCACTGTTTCAACACGAAACCCGGCTCCCATTAATGTGGTCTGTGTTTTGAAACGAAGAGAGCGGCTCATTTGATGTCCAGCTCGCTCGCTCATTCACTTTAAATGGGTGGAAATCGGTTTTGAGCAGTAACGCAGACAAGTTGGTTTAGCCTTTGGATGTTTTTGAGGGCGACATTTGCATGCATTTCCATGTGGTCAAAGTCACAGCAAATAGTGCGGTCGCTGGTGATGGATTTCGAAAAAGTGATTGTGGTCTGTCATCTTTTCCTACATGTAATGAGTGTTCATTTCTTACAACTTAGAAAAGTCAGAATATGAGTTCCAATGCAAATATAAGACTGGCTTCTATCTGTCTCACCTGCACTCTTTCAGTTTAATTACATTCTCTTCGCTGATGCATTGTGCATATCAATCTCCCCTTTTCCTCTCTGTCACTCTCCCTTCGACAGCTTTATTCGCCTTGTCGACGACCACACATAATAAATTTGTGCCATCTACGCTTAATGTTTATTCTTTGTAAGAGAGCTCCCCGAGACGAACCAATAAAAAAACTAGATTTACTGCTCGCTGAAAGCCACACGGAGGGTTATCACGAAATTCCAGCACCGCTTCCTGTGCTTTCCCTTGCCTATCCAAAAGCAATGGAAGCGCCTGTTGATGGCGCACACGCTCACTCGGCTAAGGTAATACATTTCAATACGCCAGTTAATCCTCTTTTCCCCAGCATGGGAAATAGCCAACCCTTTAAATCAGCCACAACACCGGACTCAGTGCGGAAGGAAGAGGAGCTGCTGTATCCAATGCCCCTGGCTGACCCTCTTTAAATAGGATGTCTGGATGTGTTATGGGGGCTATTGTTTCCTATAAACATCTAGCACCGGGGCAATAACAATCGCATCAGGCCAAATGAAGTTATCTGAGAATGAAATTAAACTCAGTGTGACCCCGCTGTCTGCTCGGCTCACAGGCCCTCCATTAATAATGCCTAATCTAATCAAGGAGCTAAGATGGATGGATGAGAGGCCTGTATGTGTGTGTGTGTGTGCATGCACATGCGAGTGTGTATAAGGAGCCTGTGTCAGTACTTACATGCATGTTTGTATTTCTGAGCGCTCGCCTTTCTTCCATATGTACGTGCTGGTGTGTCTGCAGCTTTTTGTGTGATGCATGTGTGCGTGCATGTATGTCTTGTGCATATATGTGCATGCTTGTATGTGTGTGTGTGTGTGTGTGTGTGTGTGTGTGTGTGTGTGTGTGTGTTACAAAGGATCAGGGCCAATGCCAGGCTCCATGCCAGACCAATGTTCTTCTATTCAGGCCCCAAACCAGACCCACGCCTGCTGCACTGCGCTAATGAACACAAACAGACAGAAAAAGAGGGGAGATTATGAGTGTGTGTGTGTGTGTGTGTGTGTGTGTATCCCCTTGCAAACAGGGAGAAAGGGAGGAAAAATGAAGACAGAGGAAATGGGGGCAGATAAGGAGGGCTGAAGGAGGGAGAACAGACAAAGGCCAGTGGAAGACAGACAGAGCATGAGAGAAAGAGGACCACCACATGGTTTCATCCTCTGTTATCTCACTCTTGGCAAAGACATGCCCTTGTAACTGATAGACAAATAACCCTACTGTGACTGATAAAGCCTGGTTACAGATGGAGAGAGGGAGGGAAGGGGGGGGGTAAAGAAAGGGATAGAAGAGAGGAAATGAGCAAGGAAGGAAAAGAGAGGAGAGTGTGTGCAGAAACAGACAAGGCTAGAAAAAAGAAAAACTAAAGGAGAGATGAAGGGAGGAGACGAGGAGGGGCAGAGGGAGGGAGGGAGGAGAGATCATGGGATTGTGGAAAAAGGGAACAGGAGCTGGGATGGGGTGATAAAGGAAGAAGGTTGATAGAGAAAGAAGTTGACTGGCCTGCACAGAGCCCTGACCCCATCCGACACCTCTGGGAACGCAGACTGAGAGCCAGAACACATCGCCCGACATCAGTGTTGTGGCTCTTGTGGCTGAATCAGAGCAAATCCCTGCAGCCAGGTTCCAAAATCAGGTGAAAGCCTTCCCAGAAGAGTGCAGGCTGTTACAGCAGCCTATTAGTACCCATGGTTTTGTAATGCGACGTTCAACTATTAATGTTTGGGTGTCCACATAGTTTTGGTAATGTAGCGTACTTGCTGGCTTCCAAGCATAACTTTTGCAGTAAAACATTTTCTGATATGATGGTCCTACTAAATGAACATACATTAGTACATGTTGGGGTAGAATTTACTAACTGTGAATGGAATACAACTGAACTGTATAACATGAAGAACCTGTTGAATCTTTAATCTTAAGTTCAAGCAGTTGCTGTAAACATTAGAAGATGATGAACTGTCTCAAGACACATGCTGATACTCCACTCCACAAAGTTGGCACTATAGTCATAATACACATCATGGAGAACAATGGCTGATTAGCTTGTTTTTGACAGTTTGACATGATATTTTTGTTGAAACATCTAGATATCAAATGACTAGGCATGTGTACAAGAGAGGGGGGAAAAATAGGCGGAGTCAGACATCAGTTTTCAAATGATGTCAATGTAAAGAGAAAAGGGGGAGGGAGAGATTTAAAGGAATGATGAAGAAAATATAAACAGGAAGTCTGGAGAAAGACAGAGAAAGTACATTAGTTTAAAGACAGACAGCGAGACAGAAGGATGAGAGAAACGAGGGAAGCAGAGAAGGGTTCAAAAGCTCTTGGAAAATTGTGCTATAATAATAATAATAATCTGCTTCCTGCTCTATTGATGGAGAGAAAGATGACGTTTCCCAACATCTGGAAGATCCAGACGTGGGGATTTCTAAATGAGAGCCAAGCCTGGTTCATAAAGTATTTGCAAACACTATTGATGGTTTGTTTTAACTCACTGTGAGTGCCAGATGGTGAGATTCGCCACATAAGACAATGAAATGAAGTATCAGAATGTTTAGACATAAGAAAACAAACGTATTTGATGCTTCACATAAAGTAGTTTCTGATAGGCTGAGCAGGTTAAAACTAAAGTCTTTATTTTGAAGTCAGTGTGTGATCAGCCCTCAGACGTACAGGCATTTCTAGGAAAATGAATCACCATGATTTTGTAATTTAGCAACTGCAGTAACCTGGGCCTACTGTATTTTTTCATGTTTCATGGCTTGTATGCACCACGTTTGTATAACCACCCCCTGCAGTTGGCAGGAATGTGAGCACAGTAGCATGTGAGATACAAACTAAATCATCATAACGTAGCTCCATAGTGGTCAAAATCTCAACATGGTACCTTTAATGTTGACGGATATAAAAACAAAGTAGCTCCTCTTTTTGTTTTTTTGTTTTTTTACACAGTATACATTTGGATATATTATGTACCAGGCTAAATCTGGATCAACGAGAGGTTTAGTCTTCCTACTCCTCCAACTACAAAATGATAGTAGCAATTTTAATAAAATTAGGCATGTAGTAATTTAAAGCTACTCTACAGCCAAATTAATGTGAGTATGATGTCAGTGAATTGTGGTCATGTACAGAAGCCTGTATATGACTGAGAGCCAAATGTGCAACCATCTAAGCCATCTCTGAAGTGGTGGCAGATGTGGGTACAGGTGGATTAGCTTGTTTCAACAGCAAGTCCACATGCTTACATGATTATGTGTCATGCATCATGATGCATGTGGGTTAAATATTGTTTGAGGAAGTGATGGTATAACTACAGTATCTGTGTTTTGGAGAGGAAAACAAAATCATGTGTCAGTGAATATGCTAAAATGCCAGGTGTAAATATAATCCACCTCCAGTACATCAGATCCAGACACAGGCTGGATACAAGACATTTGTTCATTTCAGGTGCAAAGGAGGCCTCCGCCTTTTAGCCTGTCCTTCTATCTAACACGTTTGTCTGTTAACTTCTCAGGGTCTCCCTCCATCTTATTTCTCTCTCTCGCTCCCACTATATCAGCCCCTTGGCCCGTTTATATTCATGGAGGCCTTATCTTTATATCCCTGCTCTTCTGTTTTATTAGATGTTGTTTCAACTGTGAACTGTGTTGGGAGTCCTGGACCATGGGCATTTCTCTTTTTCATGGAAACAGCTATCAGCTGACTAAAACTCAATATCAATATCATTAACCTGTGTTTCATCTGCACTTACGCCAGTCATAATTACTCTGCGTGTAGATTTCATTCAGAGTTTTCATAGGCTAATATACTTATTAGATCACTAAAAGCACAATTATAAAATACTATTTGCATTTGCAAACATGGTATAACATTTTAAATCCTTTACATCCTATACTTTAAGCATAATTCCAGTTTGTTACACCTTGTGGTTCTTGCCCCGTCTGACTCAATTGTCCTGATTGCAGCAATTACTTTGTTGAGTAGCATGTCATCATAACCAAACTGAATGGCCTGACATACGGACATGCAGAGATACACATTATCCCAACAACTTATTCCAAATAAGACCTAAAGCAGCAACCATTCGCTCAGTGTATTTACATTTATTTTAGCTATTAGACAAAGTTTTCCAATGTCAGAAACATCCATTTTTCTGCTCCACTGAAGCAGTTTGTCGTTGTCCCTCCACATTTATTCATCTGTTTTGCTTGTTCATTCCTGATTTTATTATGGAGTCTAAGGTTCCCTCTGACAAAGAGGTTTTTAACGTCCAAAATGAAATGAACCCGGGATAAGAAAGTGCATGCTGCACTACTTATAATATAAAAGATGGTCCGTGTTGCTGAAAAGGGCATTCCAGCGAGGCTAAGTACTGGGGGCATGTATTGGTCATGACATAAAGAATCAGATAAGCTCAACAACTAGCTTACCTTGCTGTTCCTTGTTCTGCACTCAGCCTCTTCCTCCCCTCTCGTCCTTCCCCTCTCTGACATAAACAACTCTCTAATTTACGACCAATAATATCCTGATTCAATCACCTGATTGATTTTGGACTTGTGTCCCACTAATAAATCTCAGCTCTTCTTCTCTTATTGAGTCCTCCATCGGATCTCCACACTCCCCCACCCAAACACATGCAATCATGCCCACACACACACACACACACACACACACACACACACACACACACACACACACATATAGTCTAATGGTATTAGAAAATCAAAGTCTCTCATTTTGTCTCAGTATATCTGCAGGGCCTGGTAATAGATCTGGCTGTACTTATATCCGGAGAAGGGAGGAGGAGGATGAGAAGGAGGGGAAAGAGGAGGAGGAGGACTACAAGCAGGGGAAGAAGATGACGAGGATATAAAGAAGAGTAAAATGGAGAGCATAAGAGCAGCAGATATAGAAAGTTAATCAAGATGTGTGGGGTGTTTGGACTCAGGCTGAATTTACTGAATTGGGACATCTTTATCTGTTCAGCCGCAGAGCGACAGGAATAGTAAACCACAGCAGGCGGTGGTCATCAAATGTTCTGCTCTAAAACAGGCTTTAATCTGCTGCGACTCTCGTTGCAAAACACTGTGGATAGAAGCTTCATCTAAATACCTCAGACAGGAAGGAAAATGTTTCATTGTGTATTATGTGGCCAGGTTAAACTGGGATAAAGGAACGTAGAGAGTGTGAAACTATTAACTATTATTATTTTAGGATAATAAAAGTCTTACTCAATGGTCCTTTTAAGCCTACATGCTGACAGACCACAGCTTGCTGTGAGTCTGAAGAGTGTTGTCTTTGTGTCCGTGTGCAGAAATAAATGCAAGTATGAGCACAGGCAGAGTTGCATTTGCGGCCACACACACACACACACACACACACATGCCGTGTCCAGTGTAATCACATCATTGTTTACATCCGTGCACACGTTTGCCAATCCTCTTGCTGTGCACCTTGCGGCCTCCCCCACCCCTCCCCACACCCATTAATATAATTAACTACAAACTTTCCCTTTGAAACTAATTAATTAAGATGCTATTATTTAGCCATTGAGAGGTTAATGACCACCATTAGCAACAAAGGCTACATCCACCATCATCAGCCAAACTTGGTTATTTGGTCCATTTTGGTTATTTACTGAGCCGGAGATTGATGGCTCCTGATACTGCTAGTGACGCTAATTAGCTTTTAAAACATAACACACTCCATCACTGCTCAGGACTGGTACAGCAACTAGAGAACAATCCCATCATCCTTAGCTGCTCTATGAACATAGAGGATAGTAAAGCAAAAGGGATTAAGAGAGGACATGCTGTGCTATTTATTGAATGCACGCATTTAAATTCCAAACATTATGCTTCAGATCCAAGATTATTTAGTACCCAATAAATATTATATAAAGTCTTTTATATATATACATATTGTATAAATATGTTGCTATCATGATCATGATCATCATAAATTATCACTGTCCAGAGGAAATCTTCCAATTTTAGTGATTTTATACTGTATATTAAAGTTTAAGTGAAGGATACATGTTTGATATATGGTTTGAGGAAACTCCTTGAGTCATTTACTGTGTCCTTGGCTAAATTAAACCCTCCAAACCAGTCAAACAAATTTAAAGACCACATTTGCATGAATATTAGTACTCGATAGAAGCAGAATACTTAAGATGACCCCATATACTAATTTATAATTAGTAAATGCTAAACACTAATCCTAAAAATACAAATACATGTTTTATTCATAATTAAACTACACTTTAAAGAAAAAACTGTGTGAATGTTCGTGACATGTACTGTATTTCTTTCAAAATAAAAGAGAGGCTCTTTTTCACACGCTTTTCACACGCACAGGCAGGTGTCATGATGTCATCGGGACGACAGCCGGGGTCTGGTGGATGTTACACCCGGCCCCAGCAGGTCACCTGATTGGAGGACCCTGGAGCTGCAGCCAATGGGAGCACTGGTTGAAATCACAGAGGGGGCCAGATGAGTAATGGCCTCACCAGTAAAGGGCACTCAGATGACATTGTGGGGATAACAGAACTTATTGTCAAGCGTTTACACTGCAGGCGATTTACTGTCGCTCCATAAATGTTTATTAGCTTTTCCTCTATTTATAACTTCTGAAAATCCTGATGGGCCTGACTGCGCCCTTGTGTCTCTGCACTTTTATGATCTGGGTGAACATACCCTGACGAACAGCACTGAGGGATCTTTGTGTGCATACTGTATGCGTATGTGTGAGTGTGTATATACAAGCAATAACACCTACAATAGATTTGTCTGCATGTACTTTCAAAAGGATTCCCATGTATATGCTTTTAAACGTGAAACACACACCCATGGCTTCTCTCTCGCTCTCTCTGTCCCCCTCTCTCACACGCAGCTGTTCTGCAGAGGCATGCGATTTAAGATGGATGGCTACGACAGGTTTTTATCTGCAAGTGTGTAAATCAGCACAGCTTTACATCAGGAGGAAGTAGACACTGTAAAACATGCTGAAAGTCAGTGTGCCAAAGGGGCTGTTGTTCTATTTCTATTCAGTATCACTGGCATGACTTTTTAAACACACTGTGGGAGGGAATATCTAACATCATCGTTTGCTTAACTTCTTCTGAGATTCTATTTTTGGTCCATTTTATTATCTTAAAAAGGGATTTAACAATATTAACAAGCCTCACTGTGACATTCAACATGATAATTTGTTACGTTTTCAAATGAAAATGACAAACTGAGGAGCTCTTGCTAGAAATTTTATCAATTAAATCAAAAAGACTATAGAAACCCTGGTCAGATGAAGCATTACTACAATATTTTGAAACTAAAACACAACATGCAACTCCACAACTTTCACTGTGAAACTGTAGCGCCAACAGTGATTCATCATTGGGTGTTCAACCCCAAGGCACTGCCAATTTTTCACGCACCACGGCTGCATGCTGGTGGGATTATTCAATTTGAAGAAGCTGACATTAAAGTAAGATAAATATGGCTTGAGGTGATTATTTTTTAACAGTACCTCCCACAGTTATCTCATCCTGCCATGCATCCATTACTACAGTATGTGGTGTGTTTTACCATTTATGTTACCACGGTAACACAAGTGGAGTTGCCTTTGGCCCAGCATGTCAAAAAGTTTAGCTGTAGATAAACTTGAATCGTTATTACTAATTGTGAGGAAAATGATATGATGATATGAACAACCGGAGTGATATACAGTATACCTGTTCACTGAAGGCATGAAAGCTGGACAGAGGAAGAGGTTGGTATCCACTCATTCGACAAAGTCAACAGACTCTACCGTATACAGAATAGGAAAAAAAGGTTTTGCCACAAACCTTTTACACTATAATTGCAAAATGTATTCATTTGAGATTTTCCCAAGGTGTTTTTTATATTATTTTCAAATATTAAGTAAACTGTATATAGCATATTCCAATAAACCAAATCATACCAGGTGTGCTGACACAATACACAGAAGAAAGCTCAAAGTTACACTCAAAAGAAATGTGTTTTCTGAAATCTGACTGAACCCTGACCAGTAAAAATACAAAAGTCCTCACTTTATGTTTGCATTCTTAGGAAACACCTCAGCCTACACTGGACATTTAGACATTCATAAGTGTGAGCAGCAGTGTTTGTATCATTATAAGTTGGCAAAAGTAAGCAGCAAAACATTTTTATTTATGCAAAGAAGACTGTTCGCTATGGTGAGAGGCTGATTCAGCTTAAAAACTTCAGATGTATAACTTATAAAAATAATTCCCAGAAAGGAAGAGCTTTTCCTTGTATGAAAGAAATAATAATTAATTGATTTGCATTGGCGGGGGAGGGTAAAGTGTTCCTGCATCTGATGCCCTCAGTCCCCCCTCCATCTACTTGTCATGCAGAAGGTACTTCTACAAATTGAGGTAGCTGTCCTATTCTCCCTGGCCGCCTGCCTACGAACGTTAATCATTGGCCCAGGCTTTTAAGTGTGGGCCAACTGTGGTCATCTGTGACAGCAGAGGTGTAACTTTATGAAATAATTACTTCACAGGCCTTCGGAGTATGTTGAGGGCTGAAAATAAACAGCACTAAGGGAGAGGCTGGGGGGAGGAAAGCAGAATGGAGAGACAGCCAGCGAATGAAATGCAAACGCTAGCTGCTTGCTCTCTCTCCGGGACAGAGATTTATGGGAGATGTACATGACATGGCAACAGCTCAGAAGAAACCCCTCTCTCTCCTCTTCTCTCATCTATCTCTCTTTATCTCTCCCCCCCTCCCTTGATCCCATCGCAGCTGTTCCAGCCCTGGCCCACTTGCTGCACCTGCCCAAAAAGGCCCCCGATCAAGGCTAGCACGAACAAATCCCACAACTCTTAAAGGGACACCGCTGCTCACATAAGCATAAACAAAGAGTTGAAAATTCTGGATCAGACAGTGTTTTTCTTGCATTTCAGCCCTAAACTACTGTAAAATAGAGCAGCATGCATTGCCGTTAACTCCCTTCTGACTTTCACCAACCATCCCCAAATTTATAGCGTTATCCTTTAACCCCAAGTCACATGATTTGTCTGTGCTGTAACCACTCCTGGCGCTGTCCGACAGAGGTTATCTAGTGCTAGTCCCAGTGTCTGGGCTTCCTGGTTGATTTATATGACAGAGAGGCCGCTGAAAATCATCAATGACTCCTCGTCCCAGACAGGAAATCAAAGAGAGGGAGACAGCATCATCAGTGGAGCAGCCTGACCTGGATTCAGAGCACTCAGAACCTTCATAGCAGACAGCTGCTATCAACACAGGCCTGGCTGGACCTTGAGATCAAAATTTACAGATGTTAAATATAAGAGCATGTTTGTGAAATGATCTCAAAAGGTTCTAGGTGGTAAAGTCTGCATACACATAACATAGCAGGGTTAAAGGACAAAAGTAGTGTTTTGCCCATTTTCTTAAAATCATGTATACTTCGCATCACAGTGAACCATTTTGCAGAGCATGTTGTTTTAGATTGTTTAAATGTATTTTTATACACTTGTATTGCAGATTAGTTTTAAAAGGGTACACTCCATGACCAGGAATCCATTGCGATCTTTAATAATTTGCATGACTTTTACTTTGGATGGATGACATAACTTAAGCAAGTCTTCTAATTGATTCTCAGAACATAAAGAAATGAACGAAATGAATGATAAAACTGTACAGCAGGCATTTAAAAATGGTCAACAAACACAAAAAGGTACAGGTCAATTGTATTTTGTTAACTAAAACTTACCCAGTGTCAGCACCTTACCTGTCCAAAGCTCTTGTGTTCCTCTTTATTTCTTCACAAAAAAGTTTTTATTAAGTATTCAGAAAAGATCTTTCTGGTGTCCCAGTAATAGATATACAGTAACTCACCACAATTATAAGTGATGAGATAATGATAATTATGCGTATGAAGGTATTTTTCTGGAAGATGAAGGTAATGGTGAGTGTGTGGCTCTTCTCCACCATGGTTGCATTAGACAAGAGTTATTACAGTTCGTCAAATGAGCGTGTCAGTGTTTACATATGTGTTTGTATGTCTGAGAGTGCACACGAATATGTTTGAAATGGTCAATATGTGTGTTTGTGCATGCAAATGTGCACAAGTGCTCATGTATCTTAGTGAAGAATGGGCCTCTAATTCTCGTTAGAGCCCTAATGCAACCATGAGCTGACAGACTGCCTCAGCCAACCGCCATGTGCATTAAACTGACTGAGGGAAGATAAACGCACAGTTCCCATATTAAAGTGACAAATAGACTCTGCATGCAAAGTGGCAAAGGTAAATTGCGTTTCTAAATGCGATTGGAGACAGTTTCTGTGACTGCAGCACCCGGACTATCTGTGATAAACGAGGGAAAAGTGCTAAAGCATCCAAGTTGAAACCACTAAATTTCACACTGCCCTCTGACCACTTATTTCCCTCCAAAAACATCAGATGCAAGGCATCTGTTGTAAATCAAGTAAATGCACTGATATGCAAAAATGCATCCCGCTTTAAATGAACCTCAGATTTTTTTCTTAGCTGAGCTACAGCACATCTGTCATGTGGACTGTTTCAGGGCGCACGCTGCACACTGAAATGTGAAGGGAGCAATGGTGATACAACAGGACAGGCAGCATTTGCTTCAACATTGTCAATACCATATAGGCTTTATAATCAATATATCACTAACACAAGTTTTATGCTAACATTACTAACCTTAATATGGGTTCATCCTAAATTATTTTGTATCGTCTCGCTGTATTAGAGGACTTTACTGTGTGATTTACGTGTAGGTAATGCAGCAAAGTATATATATAGTCCTTACATGTTTCCCCAACAGCTGTCTTCAAATACTCACACATTAGTGTATGACAGGTATGTTGTAGCCTACATGATACATGTTTCAGTAGCCCAGTGCAGCCCGTACACCCAAATCATGTCTGCATGTTTTCCCTCTCACATGACAAGTCATAAAACACACTACCACACAAACACCGCATTTGACACTCTGCAGCAGCAGCAGTGGTAACAGAAGTACAGTAGCAGTAATAATGGTAAGTTGGAGCTGTCACATAAGACATGCAGTTGGTGGCTGTTGTCAGATAGCTTCAGCAGTTAATAGTATAGTAGTAGTAGTTGTAACAGTAGAAATAGTAGTCAACCACACAGTAAGTTCGTATTATATGCAGAAACTGCTTGTGGCAGCTGACTGTGTAGCTGGTTCCCATACTTCCCATAATGCAACTCAATAATGTCTTTACATTACACCCTCCCTGCTTAGTAAAGGCCCACATCTTTTAAACGGCATTCCCTCAATTTGTAATGCAAGCTTTTAGATTTTATTATTTTAGTTTATTGAGTTCTCCGTTAATGTTATTTGCTACTATGACCACGTGGTTATGGTTTGGGAAAGATCAGTCCTGATTAAATAATAATTAGATGTCAATGCTAGCTACTAATACACACACACCTATACACTCACTTTTCAGTACACTATGAACGTCACACTGTTGTGTACCAATACATGTAAACCACTAAGGCAGGTTAGCTGCGTGTGAATGTGATTCACGTGAGACTGGATTGTCTTAGTAGGAAAAGTAGCAGGAGTTGCAGTAGCATCACTGGTGTTATTATTGGTGGGGGTGTGTGTGTGTGTGTGTGTGTGTGTGTGTGTGTGTGAGTGAGTGAGTGAGTGAGTGAGTGAGTGAGTGAGTGAGTGAGGGAGTGAGGGAGTGAGGGAGTGAGGGAGTGAGGGAGTGAGACAGACAGACAGACAGACAGGCAGACAGAGGGTGGAACGGAGTGAAGTCCAGTTCAAGCTGAAATGAAACAATTAAACAACTGAGGGATGAGAAAGAGAGGCTTAGCTGCTAACGTCATCCACAGAGAGGACAGGGAATAAGAGACCACACATAGCCTTAACTGGACCTTATTAAAATACACTCAACAATACATCATTTATGCCCCCGTGTGTGTGTGTGTGTGTGTGTGTGTGTGTGTGTGTGTGAGACAGAGAAAAGGGACAGCTGTGGAGTATACATGGTGACATTTAGCAGATGTGCTAGCCTTGTGTGCAGGCACATGTGCATGCACACACACACATGACCTAGTCCTAAGTGCTATTAAATCCCTTACAGTTGTGATATTACTCATTAAATTACGCCAATGAAGCTGTTTTTGACATTTTCTTAAACCTAGCCCCCTTTGTTTTTGAAGGTTTTGAAATGTTAAAAACACCATCATTGCTCAATATCTGACCTTCCCCTTTCTTTGTTTTTAATAATTTTGATCAGCTAACTCAGCGTCTCCTGAAGTAAACCGGTCATTTGTTAGCGCAATGCTCCATCTGAAAGCAACACAAATTGTCTTTACATGCTAATAACAGTATAGTTGTATAGTTATACAGTGATAAAATTGAAGTCATTTTTGATTTACAGGTAACACATAAGTAGTCAAATGTCTTGGTGTGTGTAGAATACCAGGAGTGCCACTGTGATTTAAAACAGAGTCATGGGAAAGGAGAGTCTATAAGTTTCCTATCTGACCCGGCTGTAAACAACTTGATCTCAATTTCAATCTCACTTCCCCTGTCACTTTCATGACAGCATACCACCAGATTTCTGCCAACACAGAGGCAATCGGTGCGGTTCATTGGTGTTCACAAACTGGTAGAAGCAATGTGAGGAATGTGGTTTGTTGTGGCCATTTACACACATGTCTGCACCTACACAATCGCTACAGAAAGGAGGCGTACATGCAAGAGTCTTAATTGTAGAAAATGTGCCCAAAGCAATGGAAAGAAGAATCGTAAAAACACTTCTGACAGAGTATACGGTACACAAGGTATCCCTTCCTGTGAACAGTTACAACAGGAAGGGATTGAGGGAGCTTGATAACAAACTGAAAACACAAAACCAGGAAGTGGATGTTGTCTCCCCTGTCAATGACTGGAGCTGAAGGGCAATAAATCATTCGCCCACTACATTTCATTCGATAAAAAGCGATGACGGGTATATCGAACAAGAACAAGGTACAGTTTTCCAACCTCTGGGCCCAACATCGTATGCTTCTATATGTGAGCTGCAAGCTTTGCGTGCTGCACTCAAATATCATCTATTAATACCTCTACTGCTCAACTAGAGCAAGTTTACACTGCCTTATGTAACCGCAGGGTCACACTGGGCACGGATAGACAGACTATGGTTGAGAAAGTGCGCGCGCGCACACACACACACACACACACACACACACACCCACACACACACACACCCCCACACACCCTCACACACACACACGGCAGTGCCTGAGCAGCTGGTATGACCAGGTGGAGGACAGATGCTCCGCCTCTGGTCTGGCCTATAGCCATGGTAACACAATGGGGCCCAACCCATGGCTGTAGTCTCCGGGGAGGAGGTGGAGATGGGTTTGGTTGACACCCAAAGATATCCAGATGATACAGCCCACCCACGTTCAACCACATTCCTGTCCAATTGTGACAATTAGAAGCTGTAATCGACTGGCTGTATGTTTCTGTGGGTTCGTGCAGGGCTGGGAGGCAGTTGTACAATTAGCATGAGCAAATTAGGAAACATGGTCATTACCAGGAAAACCAGGAAGTGATTGTTTGCAAACTTTGCAAGTTTTCGTGAGTCTTTTGTTTTAAATAGCGTTTTGTTTCCCACGTGGAGACACTGTGTTTACATGATTTACAGCACGCTAAACCATAACTAACATATTATGTTGTAATGTGTTGAAATCGCTGAACTTAGAGCAGTCCCACAGGCTCAAAGTACAAACAGAAAGAAGGGCAGCGCTGACAAAAAGAAAGGACAGGAAGAAAGAGAGCAAGGGAGGATAAAAGAAGTAGTGATTGAGAAAAACGTTCAAGAAAAGCTGAGTGATGAGTGCGAGACCCTTTTTTGAAATCAGAGGCTGCTGGCTGCCAATTACTAACAGATAACGTGTGTGCGTGGTTTGTCTGTTCGAGCGAGGGAGCGACAAAGGCAAACACAGAGAGAAAGACAGAGCAGAGTTTGTCTAAAGTGGTGGCCAGCTGGGTCAACTCTCATACCTCTGTGTCAGCGAGGGAGGACACGACGGAGGTATGGAAAGAGGGGGAAGAAAGTGGGTGGATGCAGGAGGAGTTAGTTAAAGAAAACCAGAAGGAAATAATGATCAAAAGACAAAAAAAGCAGATGACAAGCAAGAGAGAAGACGCTGACCATCAGTCAGGAATAAGATATTTGGGACATGAGTTGAGTTTAGCCAAGAACAGAGAGAATGGTAGGAGCCCCGTGATGAAAGATAAATCTGTGCTCGGCACTGTTTTTTTCCCAACCAACAGGTCTGTTGGTCTTCTCAAAAAACTTGGACTGAGAAAAAACAAACCAAAACCAGAAGGTGATGGGGGAAATACTCGAACTCTTACACACTCAAACCTTCATCTTCTTTCGTTTTGCCAGAGGATGTGCAAAACTGTTGCAGTGGTCAGACGTGTGATCACTCAACGCCCTGATATATTCAAGCACTTGTTTAGATGATTAAACACTAGATTATGTTGAAAAATTATGCAGTTTTCAAAAAGTATATTCAAACTCAAGCATATTCCTAACTTTAAAAAACACAATTAAGCATTTTCCAAACTTTCAAGACTTTGTACCAACCCTGTGTTTACAGTGTCCATACACATGACGATCCACTTGTTGTAATCTGACAAAATGCCTCTAATGCAAAATACCACTCTCTCTCTCTCTCTCTCTCTCTCTCTTTGACTCTTATGACCTAAACTGAGGCTCAACTGACTCAACTGCTAAAGGTTAAGTCAAAATAAAATGTTCCAAAACACAAACATGCAGAGTGGTGCCAGTTTAACAGCATCACTTGATAAGAGATGGCAGAGGCATCAGGATACTGTGCGCCACCGTCAGAACCAAAGGAAACACTCGAGGCTGTGTTACTTTTTGTGTGTGTGTCCCTGACAAAGCAGCCTCTGACACGTGTCACGGGGCATTAAATCTGGTCCTTGTCCTCTTTGGCCTGCTCTCTAAACATCTCTCTCAGTCTCCCTCTTCAGGGCACTGCGCTTAAAATAAAGTTAAAATCAAACGTAGTACGTAAAAAGAAAAAAGTGGACGCAAGTGAAAATTGGGTTAGGGTTAATGTGTGACACCTCATTGACATGCTAATACAAGAGAGACCACTTCACCTGGACCAAAATAGACAAGAAGATAAGAAAGCCTGGCAAAGTTTCCAGACAGTCAGCTCAGTGTACTGGACTGTCACAAGATCGCTTTTTATGGAAGTGCTCTCTATTATGTCTCTTTCACTCACACACACACACACTGCCAGCTTATCTTGCCCTTTCACTTCCTGCCGTCTCTCTCCCATAGACAAAAACAGGAAGTGTGTATGAGCAGGGGAAGTTGTCCATATAGAAAATAGGAAATCCTTCGTCCTAGATTACTCTCTCTCTTTCACGTGTACAACCACAAACAAACAAACAAACACGATTACGCCAACATGCAATCAAAGAGGTAACCACTGATTGGAGGTATTAATAGGAAATTTTACACACACACACACACACACACACACACACACACACACACACACACACACACACACACACACACACACACACACACACACACACACACACACAC
>JAVQJD010091457.1:0-27952 GCA_036023655.1 Nannoperca australis
TGACTCTATTTTCTATTCATTTCACAACGTATGGTGGTGAATAAGTGTGACTTTTCATGGAAAACACAAAATTGTTTGGGTGACCCCAAACTTTTGAACGGTAGTGTATATATATACACTGTCATGGTTCTCTTACTCCCCTCCAGTGCTCAGTGAGCTGTGGTGATGGATTGATGGAGAGGACGGTGCAGTGTGTGTCAGCAGATGGCCAGGAAAGTAATAGGTGTTCTCTAGATGCCATGCCAGAGGCCAGAAAAGTCTGCAGAAATCCAACCTGTGAGTGCTGCGAGAAAACTAGCTACTCTGTTAACAAAGGTCAAGGCTACCAGGGTTACATACAGGCCTAGTGAACACATCCCAAATTCCAGTATTAGTTATAGCGTGCCTTTATCCGGTCATCTCAGAGATTTGGCCTTTAGTGAAATATTTATGATCGGAGGCGAACATCAAAGATTCACTGTCCAGTGTATTTACACCCCTTCGGTAGGATGGGACATCAAAGAGTGAGTGGCTCTTCGTTTTCTTTGATTCGATGCAGCGATTTGCCACACTTGACTTGAAATGTATGTGTGCATGAGTGCACGTGTGTGTATACAGCCTGAGTGCCTGTCCTTTGTTAAATATTTGCATAATACACTGCTTAGTGTACACCTGCTTATTTCTACTTCATTTGCGTCTTCAAGGCCATTTGCCTTCAAGCTGTCAAGACGTCCAGAGCATGAACGGCCCCCACCCAGACAACGAACACTTTCTCAATATTCAAGGAAAAGCATTGAAGGTAAGATTATATGATTGTATTACATCACAAAAGCATCATTTATGAAGCCATAACAGGTTTTATTCATGAGGGGAGAGAAACAATTGAAAAGTAGGGCTTCTTCATGCCTGCTCGGATGACTTTTCAGATGACTTAAATACTGACAGAACATTTTGCTGCAGTGTTTGTGTGACTGTGTATGCACCTGCATTACTGTTCAAAGTGTTTAAAATTCATCTCTACTAGCTTGTGTTAAGGCATACGTTTGGCTCTGTGGCTTGGTGCACAAGGTTACAAACAGATGCCTCATATTTCAAACACAGTCAGAGGAAATTCTGTCTGCCTTCAAATATACACTAGCTTCTGTGTTTGATGGAGCTGTCATAACATCTTCTTTTCTACTTCTTATCCTCATCTCCTCACCACCATTATTGTTCTTCATTTCCCAATCTGCGCTTCTTCTCTGCACTCTCTCTTTCCTATTTTTCTTCTACTGCCCTATCACCTTCACCCCTTTGCTACACAATTGGTTCCCTCCTCCTCGTTCTGCCCCTGGTTACAACCTCTCCTTTTTCCTCCTCCTCCACCTTTTTCTCCTCAGGTCTACTGTGCAGGAATGCAGACAGAGGCTCCACAGGAGTACATCACCTTGACAACGGGAGAAGGGGAAAATTTTTCAGAGATCTTTGGCTTCAGGTAAACAGCTAACAGGATAACAATGAGAACAGCCGGTTTCATTACAAATCCTTACTCCTGGCAGCGTGTTTTGTCTGTAAATGAAGAAATTCCATTGAAGTGTAAAGTTGAGCTGTGTGTGTGTGTGTGTGTGTGTGTGTGTGTGTGTGTGTGTGTGTGTGTGATTCCCAGGCTCAATGACCCCACCCAGTGTCCAGCAAATGGCTCCAGAAGAGAGGATTGTGACTGCCGGAGAGACTACACCGCCACCGGCATCACAACCTTCTCCAAAGTCCGCCTGGACCTCAGCAAGATGAACATCATTAGTGAGTGGCTCTTACACACGCACACACCAGCATCTTGTGCCAGTGTTAACTCTACATTACACTCAAATAAGAACTTTCTTTGCCATTTAATTATGTCCGTGCTTACGAGGGTTAATAGGCTCAAGATGTCTTCAAGGTTCATTTAAACAACACACAATTACAAGGCTTGAGGGGATTAAATGAAACTGCTCTAAGTAGATGAAATTATACTGATATTAGAATTACCCTAAAACCAAGGCTAGATTTAGACCATGTATCATTATAAAAGTTCATCTGAGGTTGTATAGCAACAAATTTCAAGATACAAATCTCCAATGTTGGTCACATCATACTTGATTAGCTTGTTGGTTTATCTTGTTCCTCAGCTACAGATTGGCAGTTTGCTTTCACCCGTGAAGGCAAGAGTGTTCCATTTGCTACAGCTGGAGACTGCTACAGCGCTGCACAATGTCCACAGGTGAGAACAACACAGATGTTAATTATATGAACGGAGGGGAAATTACTCTTTTTACCAGCAGATTTGTCATAGCTGGAAAAGTGTAGCTAATAACATTAATGATAGCTCAGTGATTTACAAATATCCTTGTAAACCATAAAGTTACCATTGTCAATTAAATGTACTTACAATAATAAAGTTGATATTTGACTCTATATATTATATATTCTTTGTTCTGTGTTGGAGGACCACCAGCATTGAGAAAAACATCAATGCTGGTGTTAATATTGACATTTCTTACCAAATCTATAAAAATCTGCATTTCATGTGTTGAAAATGGTTCAACACGCCATCTACTGTTTCAAATCAGTGCTGAACCTGCAAGACCAGAGCTGACAGAGTCAACCAGTTGGGACCGGTCTCTCTAATCAGTGTCAGTCTGTCTTCCCTGTGCCTCCTGATCCACACACTACGTAGTCACGCACGAGGCCACGCCTCCTACAATTATTGTTACGTCACTCATTGCATTTTTTGCAAATGCTGGGAGGAAGGGTTCTAGCAGAATTTGAGGGTGGAGATAATAGTTTTTTGTGGAAATCTCCTGTTGCCTGTAACGTCTAATGCAACTTTAAATACATTTCTATAATATCTAATGTATTCTCTCTGTGTTTCTTTTGTCAGGGGCGGTTCAGGATCAACCTCTCAGGAACTGGTTTGAAGGTGACTGAGGACACCTCATGGACCTCCCAGGGCAACTATGCAGTGGCTAATATAAAAAAATCACAGGTATTGGCAATATGTCACATATGTACATGTCCATATTCTGGTAAAATAGCAAACTTAAAGATTTAAAAAAAAATCTTTATAATCCCTCATTCATTGTATAAAAAAAAGGATATAAAGTAGAAATTTGTTTAAATTTAACTATTCTTATGAATCATTATTGTTCACTAATCTTTGGCAAATTTTTTCAAACATACATGTTCCTACCTATCTGTTACCTCTTATACTCCATCCATCCCTCCACTGTTCTCTACTCTGTATGTCCTCTTGGCTCTAAGCTCTAAGTGGGGCATAGTTCCATGTGGGTTCTGTATTCCCAGCTTTACTTCTCCTCATAAAGTCATAGAAAGAGGACCCTTATTGGGCAGCTGCTCTCTCAAGTGTGCCCCCCACCCCTTCTGCTTTTGAAATGGAGATCAAGTTGGAAGTGTTTTTTGGCAAGGCAAAAACAGAAGGCAGTTGTGATGCCAAAAAGTGTTCACAGTCTTATATCCATAGCCCGCTGTGGGCACTTCATGCAGTTTAAATAAAGCCAAGTTGTGACAGTGGGACAGGGAGAGCACTCCAGAGGAGATCAGACAAACCACTCACTGCACGCTGGGGCTTTCATGTCGTGGGATATTGCTTTTGGTGTACTCGTCTGATGCAATTTCCTTTTTGTTTGGATGAAACCTCCCATTATGTATGCTGCATGTAAATAAAGCTAGTGAAGTGCTGGTGATTAATTAGCTTGTCTTTTCTGCTTGCTGCTGAGTTTACCCAATTCCCACCTGGTGACATCCTGCCTGGTTGGCCTCATACTTTGTACTTTTTCAAAAGGAAAAGCTGATTTCAAATAAATCAAATAACATTTGTTTTACACTCACAGTTCTGATCAGTGTCAGGGGAAATGCTTCATTCAGCTAAAAGAAAAATAAATTAATTTTGTGATATCCAGCATCTGTGCAGCTATATTACAAAACGTACTAATGTTCACTTAAGCTACAGCTGTGGATTCACACATAACTGAGTTTACTCCTCTTCTGTCCACAGGATGGCAGCAAAGTGTCAGGAATGTGCGGAGGCTACTGTGGTAAATGTACACCATCCTCTGGCTCCAGTCTGTCTGTAACCATGGAATAGATCTAATACCATCCAACAGGTGTGTGATGCATTTTAAATATGACAACTATCTCAATTATGCAAGGCACAATTGAGATAGATGTCATCCACCATAATTTAAAACATGTGACTGGAACCTGCTGTAACTCCCATATTGATAAGGCTTGTACACAACTCAACAGCTACAGTTTTTTTCTAATGCTCACAAAGGATGTCTTACAGAAGTAAAGCTTGTAAAGAGAGGAATAATAATAATTTTTATTTTTTTATTTTTATTTTTAATCAAACACTTATATGGTTAAAAATGACCTGGTGGGCGTTTAACAAACAGAGACAGCGGTTAACTGAATATCACATATTTCATATTACAAAAATATAGAACTACAATCTGCATTTCTCTTGACTGAAAATATTTTCTTTGTCCAGTCTTTGCACTGATGTGCATGGTTTATGAGTTTTGAGTGAGTAACTGAGTTAATGTTGTTTGTGTGTCTTTTTTTAGCATCTAAATCCATCCATCCATCCATCTCTGCAGTTCTCTTCAGGTGCTTGTTGTGTCAAGACATCCCTCCTATTTGGTGCTACAGCCAATTCCGTGCTCAAACCCATCCTCCACATGACCTCTTTCACTCCTGTGTGTATAGTGTAAATGAATCTGGTGTAAGTACTGTACATAGCAGGATAAAAATGTCTTATTTATTGTACTCTCCATTTATTTTTGTATTGTAATATAATTTAAGTGTTTAGTTGTCAATAGCAAATGTCGCACAGTTGCCATTTATGAGATTTTTGCCAGGATGTGCCATCCAGTTTGGATATTTGCCATTTGGACTTTTTAGTCCACACTGCATGTGTTACAGTCATATGTTCCATTTGTATCCAATTCAGTAAGTTGTGTTTATTCCAGTAATGTTATTGTTGTGATGGTCACTGGACCTGTTGTTCACATGCAGTTAGGTGTCTCCAATCAGTGGGTCTTTTTAAAATCTTTTTCACTTCAGGTATGAGTTGTAGACACATGCACAAATAATCCTATTTTACACTTTGTGCTGTTCAGCATCTCCTTTAGAAGACTTTTTTTTGGGTTAAGTGAAACCCCCCTCTTATTTAAGTTAGTACAACATGTGAGGTGAAACGATTTTCTGCTAATAAATATAGCATAGCATGTTAGTGAAATTGAATATATTAATCTTTTCATGATCTATATATCAGCATTAATATCATTGTAAATATGTTTAGATTCTGAAGAAGACCCAGCCGTGCTTTAGGTTTCTGTTGAAAGTACAAGATCACAGCTGCAACCTCTTTGAAGTAGGAGGACATCAGGTATGGGAGAGCAACTGTGAGGCAGTTGAAGGGTATAATAATATTGTATTTATATGCCAGATCTAGGGAGGAAATGAGACCTTTACCTATACACAAACACACTGTAGTGTAACACAAAAGCACACGCACAAACACACTGGAACACATTACTGGATCCTAAGGAGAAGTGTAGAGATATGCTGCCAGACATCAGAGAGAACCAAATTCCTCTGTGTTCTTGCATATCTCTCAGGTAGCTTGCAGTGACCACGGAGAGCCATTAGCCTTTAGCATCTACAGAGCAGACAGGTTATCGTATTTGGAGCAACTTAAAAGAATTAAGAAAAGAAAGACTTCACCTCAGGCTAATAAAATTGCAGTAGATACTCCAGAGATATTATAATGCGCTGGTCTGGCCCTGCAGACACCTCAAACTGCTGAGTTCAGAGGCCCCGCAGCGTGATTTCTGTCCAGATGCTGCCTGTAAACTGCTGCCTTGTGTACCTCACATTCTTCCCTCCATCTTTGTTTTTAAGAGCCTGTCCAAACTGTAACATACTAATATTCTCCTGTTTACAGCATTCAGACTTGTTATTGTGACTATTTTAGGGTACTTTTTGTGTATATATGTACCTCTACATATGTATCTCTTTAGCCAGTTTTATGCAGTTTTGTGAGCAGATTATTTTGCAGAAACATCGAAAGATGTAGGATACATACTGTATGTACAACTCATTGAAAAGCCATATTTGCTTTTATAAGCCTTTCTATATATGGTGCGATTTCACTGTGCACTTCAGCCAAAGGGAATTTATTAATCTGCCACTCTACAAGTAATGGAATGATTTGTAAAGACATGGGAAAGTGAACATTTTGTGTCTTGTGACTTCTCATTGTGAATGTCAGAATTATAGTTAAGTCAGTACAGTTCTCAGGTGTCATAAATGAAGGGATCCTTATGATATTTAAGTGTATTTATCTTTCTTTACTTATTTGCTGCATGTTTATCAGGTAACTGAAAATGTATTATTGAAGTTTAAAAATGTAAAGTGTCATGTATGCTTTTTTTATATGCAAATATTTATTTCACCTTTCCTTCATGTGAATGTATATAGGCTTTGGCCATAAATGATGATCAATTACCTTGCAGTATTGCCATAAAATGACCTGTCTGGCAACCCATTTTCTGTTTTATAACTACATTTATTTATATGTATGTCATAACTGCATAGATTTTCATGCAGAATGTGGTGCTGCCATATGAAGAGCATAATTTATGCATGAGATTAAAGAAGATAATGATCAGAAGGAAATAAAATGCCTGACACATGCTACGCTTGCCTATCTGCTTCTTGCACTAAAATATAATTTATTACTTCAGTTTGTCCTTGATGTATCTACCAACTACAACAATGGCTGTAAACATCGCTCCATAGTGCTGCTTAATTATGATTACACACCTTCTACCATCATAACAGTCTAACTTGTGACCTGACAGATGTGTTTTATGGATCTAATCTAATCTCTATCTTTGTGCATAATAGTGAATTATCAGGCCATCTACAATACCAGGTGTCAGCACGGGTCTTCCTAAATAAATATAAATCACTGCTGAGCTGTGAGTAAAACCAAACAGGCCCTTTATTGAAGGCAGATCCAAACATTTGATACGGGAGTTTAAAGAGCCCCTCCTGACAGATTTGAAAACATTTAAAAAATACTCTGCTTTGAACAATATGAGTCTGATTTTGTCTAATTATCATCTCATCACATATTCTGACATGACATCTACTCCTTCTCCTTCATTAAAAAATCCAGATTCTATCAATATACAAATATTGTTCAATTAAAAAGTTGGACCACTGGACAAAAGATTTCTCCTACTTTATTAAAAGGTTCTCATTCTCTGTTTATGTGCGCTGGAGGCTTCAAGTTTTCACAACACACTTGTGTAACTTGCATTCTGTACCATGGTTCTCTTCCAAACCTATGACTTAGAGAATAGTTTATTAGTGTCGAACTTTGCTCATGCATTAACCCTACATAATACATTAAGCAAGGGCATAATTGCTGCGATGGACTCCAGGTTCATGTCCCCTTCCAGTATATGAAATATGGAAATTTGGTCTACAAAACAACATCATATACTGACCTTGTGCCAGGTGTGTGGGCATTTGGATACAGGTCACATGTAGGTGCTAGTACAGGTACAGTCTAATTCATTTCTTAGATTAGCAACATTAATCATTAGGGCATTCCTTTAATGTGCTCGTAGCTGTTCCTTACATTAATCTTGTATAATTGTAAATTATTTATAAATATATATAGCCCATCTTTTTTTGTTAAGTTTCCCCCTTCCACCTCCCCCCAATGTCTGACTGAAGATTTCACTCTTGAAATTAAGTAACAATAAGCCAAACAGTTTTGCGTGGAGGGGGGACTTAAACTAGAGGGAATTATATTATTGTTGACTTCATTATTCTTTAACATGTTATGTCAACAGCATTATTAAGAAATAACACATTTTTATTCTTATAAACACATCCTTGCTCAAGTCAGTGCATGCAAGAGTTTGGTTGCTACAGTTTTACTTGGTCTGGTATAACTTGTAGCTCATGGTGGCTAATGTTAGCACACTTTAGGTGGATGTTGTTGGGTAACAGATGTTACTGAATTAGTTCACTTACTTTAGTGTTCTTCTCTACTTGTACTACTTATACTACTTTTTGGTATTTACCATTATCACATAATTGTCAGTTGGGGCCACAGTGGCCACAAAGGTTCAGGTGTAGCTTTAAAATGTTGGTTTGAGTGCATGCAGCTGAGTCTTATCCTGTAAGCAACTTTATAATTTTAGTGGAGTGGGGAATAAAATTATACAATTGATTAATGAATATGCATTTAAGTGGCTCTGACTCATATCCACAAGTTTACATGATAGATATATTTGAAGTTGTTTTCATATTTTCAGGTGAGCCGTAGGAATAGGAGCCAAGGCATCATTTGGGGATTGATCCCTCGGATGTCTGCCAAGAGTTTGAGTAAGCTGCTGTTTGAGAGTGGTAAGTACAAGTGTGAAAAGGAAAGCGAGGGGAGGAGGGCTGGGGAGGCTGAAGCTTTCAACAGCTCCAGAGGGCTTGTCTAAACTTCAGAACGACATTCAGAAGTAGATTTGCGAAACATCCCAGGGGTCAGTTTGTAACAAAACTCTGCGTTTCACACACCTACCAGCCATCACATCGTGGAGGAAGGCTGGGCAGGTGGCTCAAAGTAGAAACAACAAACACTCAGGACACCTCAGAGGTTAAGTGTCCAAAGCAAGGTTTTCAAATGATAATCTGAATTAACATGAATCAGTTTGTCTGTGTGTGTCAGTGGGTGTATGATTTTGCTTTATTTATTAATCTGTGCATTTATAATTTGTGCAAAAACCTATTGTTTTACTTATTGTATATGTGTTCAGTGCACGGGTATGCACCAACCACTGCCAACACTTTACCTCCACAACTCTCTGTGGGGTCTAAAAGCACACTGATATGGGTCCCTGGTAGAAAACCCAGGAGAGGGGGCTGTGAATTATGCAGCAAGGATAGGTCACTGAAACTTGCTTTGTGGACTTCTATTATGATGCAAGTATGGTGAGCCTGATGGTCAAAACAGTGTGTTTCCATGTCTGTATTCTGGTGGGTACAGTATGCAGTTAGTTTTTTACCCCGTGATAGTTTCACAGACCTTCCCACAAGGATTAGACCAGTGATCTAAGCAGCTGTAGGCTTCAGGCTGTACTAGACATTCCCAACACTTCTCAACGTCATGCCCACCACCTTGCAAGTAACTGCTCATTGAAGCTAAATCTGCCCTGACATACTCGGCAGGTCTAAAGTTCACTGGCAAAATATTTGAGATAATGCGAGGTAAAAATGCACTGCATCAGAAATCCTGGATGAAGCAATTTATTCTACAGTGACAGCAGCGAGGAAGCAGTGTAACGATAACTATACCCTGTTGCCTGTACAACCAAAAAAGGAGCTCTTCTCGACATCCAACTACTTTTTGCATTGCTGCTAGAAATAGCATGCAAGCTGTTTTCGATTCTGCCAACATTGTTTAGACTCTTAACTTGAGACTTAATGAGGGGAGTTTTAAATTTGTGAATCCACAGGGTCAGCTCCCCCTACCATCATTATCATCATCATTCCTCAAGGTAATTTAGGATGACTTTGAACTCAGCCTTAGTAGTACGCCTCAGGCCCACATGCACACAAATCATTTGGATGCCCAGATAGAGTATGTGTTTATCTGAGGGTGGAATGACTGGACTTGTGTGTGACCACATGTCTGTTTTGTGTGAATGTGTGCATTTGTCCTTTGTCCCTTCCTCTGACTTTCTGTCTGACAGCTTTCATTTGACTCAAGACTGCTGATGTCTGACAAGGATGTGTTTTGTTTTTCTCCTTTATCCACCAGTGCAACCTTGAGTGTCTCAAGGTTGCCAGCCTGTTCTGGAGACAAAGCAGAGATCCCACTGCTTCTCTGTCTCTGTCTCAATTCAGTGCAGAACCATTTTGTTTTGACACAGCAACACTGCTGTTTTCAGTTTCTCCCACTCGAAAAAAAGTTAAAGAAAATTTAAAGAGTGAAGCAAAATGTTGTGCATGCAGGACTTAATTTATTTCATGCAAAAACATTTCATGGTTCCAGCTTCACAAATGTGCATTTCCTTTTAAAAATGTTGGTTGTTTTAAGGTATTTTTAATAGTTTTGAAAACTTTTTGGACAACAAGCATGTCACTTTGGTCTTTAGGTAATTGTGACAGCATTTATCACTGTATTCATAATTTCTACAACCCAAACAGCAGATTAATTAATAAAAAAATCAGCAAATTAATACTTTTAATACTTCAGGTACATTTTCCTGATTATACTTACGTAACATTTCCAATGCAGGACTTAGTCAAATATTTTCCTCAGAAGTCGATGCAGTCTAAAACTAATGCTGGAAAAAGAGAGACTATTGGACACAAACAAAAAATGTTGTGCAAATTTTCATGAGTTTTCGAGCAGTTTTAGCCCCCCATTTTTGCCGTCAATGACGTGCAAGAAAGAAAATAAGAAGAATCCTTTGAAATTCAATAGGTCCTTACACTGATTCTCAGTGCTCGGGCCCTAATAAATGCTAATGTTGTTCTACTTATGAAGTGATAATATGTCAGTGTTGTGTTTACAGCTTGTTTCTCCGGCTCCCAAGTGGCCAAAAAAATATGTTGTTGCAGGGGCTTATAGTTTATTTGTATAATATGATAGAAAGCTTCACAACGGCTATTGAATGGACCTTGACGTGAGATTCCTTTGTCAACTATTTATTTAGTAATTGGACAATGAAAACCATTCATATACAAACCTTAGCATTGGCACCTGCCTATCTGGAGAAAAACCAATTCAGGAACCATTATGCTAAAGTTAATTTCAGACAGAAGGATTCTGATTCCAGCTTTAATTGACAAAAAACAAATTGAAATATACAGTAGTGTCTTTTGCAGAATAGGTGGAAAGTACTGTATAGCCACATTTATTCTTAGGATCCGACCCAGGGGTGTTCATGCCATCTTAGTGCCACTCCATTTAAACATGAACAGAAAAGCAAATAGTTAATCTGTGTCCAATAGAAAGAAATCAAAGATACCCTCCACACCTGTGCATGACAACCATCACGGAGTAGTTTGCATGCCTGAACTTTAGAGAGGCTGACAGAGCTGCAAAATGCGTAGAGAGCAGAGCCTTGAGCAAAATGTGTGTCTAGAAATAATAATATAGTGCCTCTGAGTCAGAGCACTCTCACACTGAGATTGTGCAGCTGATGCTCAAAAGCCTTTTCTCCACTGACAAATAGTAGGCACTTAACTTGTGAGTGGGAACAGGAAGGGAAGAATACTCCGCTGTTCCCAGAGTCACTTGCATTATGTTATATTATGACTCAACAGTGAAAGTATTTTTAGAACTTATTCACCGTTTCAAACTGTTATGAACATTTTGGTATCCTGACATTTGCCTACTTTGCCTTGCAATTCATACTGAGTAACAGTAGATGGAGAAAGGGTGTTTGAATGAGAGCATAAAACATATATTTCCTCCATGATTACAGGGTCTGCTATTTGCCTTTAGATATTCCCATACTGGACGTCAGAACTCATCCACACTGGCATTTACCACTGCATTTTTCCCGAGGTGTAATTATAGTTTGCTTAGTTAGTATTTTTTCTAGTCCTCCATTGGCTGTGAATAATCAGGGTGGAGCTGCTACCCGGAACACCGCGGCTTCATTCATTAATGAAGGAGGTTAATAGGATAGGACTGCAGCCAGTGATCGGTGCATTTGGAAAAGTCGAGAGGAATTTTTAACGAGTGCGCACTGATTTCCAGTTTGCTCTGTGCGCCATTCGTCCCAGTAGTAGCCGACTGTGCTTTCACTGCCCTGAGATCAGCCTGTCATGTTCAGTCGCAGCTACAAGAGGAGAGATTCCAGCAGATCGGTAGGTAGGCAAGACAAAGTTAGATGTTTCATCTGTTTTGGTGCTTTCCGCATGGCTTGGCGCGTGGCTCCACTTGCTTTTACGCTCTAATTAGAAAATACGCACGCGACTTATTCTTTGATGTGAAGTTTTCTTCTCTGTCCTGTTGCTAAGGGCGTCAAGTAACCTCTGTTTATGATAATGCTAGCACAGCCTCATTAACAGCACAGCATGAAACATCATGAAAGATATGTTTTCTCTCTTTCAGCCAGCGCTTTTGATGTTGAATAAAGGACATGTAATGAGTTCTATGGGACACATTCTATTTACCTGATAAAGAGCCAAACTGTTTTATTGATTCCTTGTAATTAACGTATTGTCTCTGTGTTAGCTGTAATGAATTCAAGTTAAGAACTACATTTAAAATGTGTTCAGTTGGCACATCATCACTGTATGTTGTGGTGCTTTGAAAACTAGTACTCACATACTTTTGATACAGATGATGAAGTAACTAATAGAAGTCACCAGTTAGCCAATTACATTCTGACATTTAGAGCCAGCAGCAGTGTTGTCGAAATGGACAAAGATCGTGCAAACTGTGACCCATCATCTCCTGCTCCTGTTTGTCCCTAGCTGAAGCCTGTGGAGGAGCCACAGAGAGGACAACCCTGTGTCACCTGTGGAGAACAGTGCCCTGGCTTTGTCCTGCACAAATGGAGGTAACAGCATCACTTCACTCAATACACCACAGTCCCACTGATGCCCACTCACAGTTGGTTCCCTGTCAGGTGTGAAGATCGAGTTAGATAGGAGCATATTTCATATCAAACCACTCTTGCGATCTGATGTGTATTTGCAGTCAGCTGAGGCATCTGTCAGTGGATTAATACACAATGAGATATACCACCATGAATTATTTGCTGCCCTGCAATAGTGAAATGTAACCAGCTGATCAAGTCACTAGCAATTTTGCAATGTACCCATTCTGCATTGTGATATAAAAGTTCTCTCAGGCTTCTTCTTCAAGTAGAGTTGCATTCAGAAGGAACCCTTTCAGATCTCAGGTACTTTGAATAGAATCAGCCAACCACAGTACTGTGAAGAAACCATTGTGCTCTCAGATAATAGTTTTTATTGTCGGGGCCAATGATGCAGCAGGGAGGATTCAAGCCTGCTGTTTCTACAGTCTCTCTGTTGAAGCAAACTGTATACTGTAAAAAAGTACAGGTGGTTTGGGTTAGTGTGTGGAAGAGTGGGACTAATGTGTGCAACTCTGTTTTAGTAATGCAATTCAAAAAGTGTCATACATTCCGGGAGAGCACTGAACACTGTTAGCTGATCAGTATCTGCTGATTCTCATAACTACCAATCACTCCGTAACAAAGTCACTCTAGTAGCAGGACTGACTTAATAGAGATGTTGTGGGCTATACCAGTGTTTCAGCTGTTTAGTGGTTGCTGAAGCTCAGTTTGTGGAACCAACAAAACCCAAAGGCGCATTGTGTACAGATTACAAGTTCCACATTGTAATCATGAAGCACAATAAGCTGCTTGATTTGGTACACACAGGACTATTTAGGGAAAAGAGGCCCAGAATTATAAGCTCAATAAAACTGAGCAGGGTAAAGATAGATAAATTGTTTTAATTTTATTTACACCTAGTGCACCAGAATTATTTTTAATACCGGTGTTTCTCATACATGCAGAATAAATTGTATCAAACTACAGTATTTTGGCAAAAGAAAAGTCAGCCAGGTTGGAGTCAGCTTATTCAAAGTTAACATGACTGCCATGGATGTATCAGGCATTTTCTCTCTCAATGGGAAACGCACAATAGAAGGGGAGGGTCTGAACCATAAAGAGCATACAGTCTCCTTTGCTCTAAAGTAAACTATTACATGGGCAACAGCGGGCTCAGGAATGTAGCCTTTAATTGGCTGTCTTTGCAGTCTCACAATAAAAAGTTAACTTCTTCCCCCCCGACTAACTGAAATAAAACGTTGTCAGTGGACACAGACTTAAGGAGCCTGACTTTGTGTGTGCGGAGGCAAAAGGCTGTTTTATAGCTCCAACAAGTCTTTGTTCGTGTGGAGAAAACATGCCAATTTCACAAAGAATTTCCTGTCTTTTTTCTCAAGCAAAAATAAATGTTTCCATGCTAATTTAGCAAGGCATGGTAGTAATGGAGTGTTCAGGAATGTGGTGGACTTTAAGTGACCCTGAGGTTAGAGACGGGGATGTGGAGGATGCAGGTGCCTCCTCTGGTCACACACCACATGCTGTTTGCCTGTTGTTCAGTTGACTAAGGCAAAACGACAGTTTCAAATAGATTTGGTTTTCTAATGTAAAAATAAAGAGTTATTATGGTGCAGGTGCATTGTTTTATTCTCATTCACGTGTACTCTACCAGGCATGATTTTTCTTTTGTCTTTCAAAACCGGCAGTCACCAAATCAAGAGCAGAATTCTTAGCCACGCTAGCGTTATGGATCTAAAAAAATTGCTAGAATGGACCCTAGTGACTTGTTTTCTAGCATCATCATGAGGTTTACATTTGGGGTTTTGAGTGACAGCTATTGGATGGATTGCAATTGCATCGTTTCCCAGGTTTAAATTGTAAAGTTATCCTTTCAACTTTTTTTGTAGTGCCATCATCATGTCAACATTCTAGCTAGCATTTTTAGCCATTAGCGGATCAACCAAAGTTACATTTGTCTTTCTTTGATTTTTTTTTTTAGAGATCTTATTAGGTAAAAGTATAAAGATAAAGAAGAAAGTCAGATAAATAATGGGGCCACCTAGATTAATCCTGGGACCCCTAGAGGTGTCTGAGCCCACAGGTTAGGAAAATGTGTAGTAAAACATCCATGCATGACATTTAAATCTGAGTTCATGTACACAATGATGTCTCAAGCTCTAGCAGGTATGCATTTTCAGACCAGTTTTCCTAAAAGTCTTTCTTTCTGAATGTTTCAGAGCACCATTTCGAGTTTTTCTCTGACTTGTAATTCATGCACGTTGGTAGACGTATTGTTTGTCGAGGCATATCCAGGAGAATTGAGCAAGATAATTTTAAGTGAATGGTACCACACAGTCCCCCTACCATTCTCCACACTTTTAACATGGGTTTCTCTCAGAATTCAATGAAATATTGATGAATTCTCTAAATATTCAAAAGCTGCATATACAGTACAAGCACTTCTTTCTTCTTCCTCTTCCTCTCCTCTTCCCTACAGCCTCTATTTAAGATGTTTTAACTAAGCTAAACTCCTGGGGGGGTTTCAGACTGGTCTTTTATAGTAAGTTGGCTGAGTGTGTTGAGGCATTTCTCATTCAGGGTCAAGAGAGGAGCCTTGGGTATTTAAAATCACACAGGCCTACCAAAACATTACCCATAGGAATTTGCTTTAGATGTTATTTGACTCAGATGTGAGTGTTAAACCCAATAGCATGTGTCTGCAGACTTTAAAGCACAAAAAAGTTTGTTCCTATAGTGACCTAGAGGAGCTGAAATTAGGTGTTCAGTCTCATTCTGTGACCGAAGTTTGCTGTAGAGCTACTGCTTCTTTACAAAGACAGAAGCAAGTTTACGGTTCACCAATCTGAATTGATTCTGCATGTTTAAAGGCCTGGCAGAAGATTCCGGGCACCGTTTCTTCTCTCAGCATCCCTTGAGATTTCTCGGGATAATGTGGCGGAAGTTGCTGTGAGAAAGGGCACCTGGGCTGCTCTACTCACCCTGATGTGGGTAAAAAAAAAATAAAATAAAGAATTGACGAGAAAGAGCTTCTGTTACCTGGCTGCTTGTGTGTCAGTGTGCCTATGTAACTCAGTAAGCTGAGTGGGCTCCTCTGGGCACATTAGGAGTGGATTCCCCTTGCACAACATGCTCTTTCTGAATTATTAATGCTTGCCTTTGGCATGATTGATTTTTCGATGTACTAATGAGACTCATTACCAGGCTTATTAACATGCACCCAGAGTGAGAATGTGCTACCTGATCGGCCTGATCACATGACCCTCTTCTGCTCAATGCCAGTGTGTTTTAGAGCTGCGTCTAATGTGCAGTTAAAAGGTTACACTTGACCTATTGGTAGTGTTGGGTCAGTCCAGACGTGAATCAGACTACAAAAGAGGATTTATGCCATGAGAGCTTGCCATTTGCTATTCCTTCATTTCCTCTGGCCAGCAGCACAAAATAAAACCTCATTTAAAGCAGCAGGCTTAGTTCAGGTTGCCAGAGCTGACTGGCGCTGGACAAAGCCTGTCCTTGTATGCAACAGGGCCTTAGCTGAAACTTTAGCTGGCTGAGCGCAGTAGTGGGGGTGGGGGGTAGAAGAGGAGGAGAAAAGCGGATGGGGTTGAGTTTTAACCTGGCCCTGAATGACTTGCTGACGTCTGTCCCCTCGGTAACCTAGTCTGATCTGCATAACACAGGCCGGCGCCGCTATTCACTGGTGGCAAACAAGGCAGCCTGGCAAATAAAACTGTCAGGTCGCCCAGGCATATGAATGGGCTCCGGCTATTTCAGCAGAGAAGAAGACTCAGTGTGAGCTGAGGGGGGGGAGAGAGAGAGAGAGAGAGAGAGAGAGAAGAAGCCATTGGTGGTCGGTGCCTCACAATAGGAACGTAGCAGATTTATCACCAAGGCTGTGTCTGTGTATTGGTATGGAGATGGTAAGCCTCCTTGCTTGATGGTTCCCCGGGCTGAAAACAGTCCCGGCCCTGCTGGCCTCTCTCCCTCCCTGGGCTTGTGCTGGAGCAGAGTGCAGCAGTAACATCTATGATAGCACCCATATGGGTCAGGAGGCAAATTACTTGTTTAGCTGGGCTTTTTTTAATTGTGAAAACTGTGTCTATTGTCATTTAGAGATGTATTTTGATGGGGTTAAATTTCGACAGGTCTGCGGGGGTCATGTGACGTAGGACTGATGTTCACAATTAAAGCAAACCCGGAGAGCTGTGAAGCCCTGATATAAATCATAGTTTGACCTTTGGGTTCTCAGACAGTATCAGGCTGAACTTGTCGCTCCAATGTCTCTCACTTCAGTCTCTTGGTCTCCTTTCTCCTGCTGTTTTCTCTCTTGTCCTCTCCAGTTTTTTGCCACTCCCCCTTCTTCCTCTTTTACCTTGTTTTTCCCCTCATCTGATTTTTATCTGAATCAACCCCCCTACTACACCAAGGTAAATACACAACAGTGTTCGATTTGACCAGAATGGATACAGTCTCCGTAAAGATTATGCAGGGCGGTCACAGAGACAAAGATGGCTCTCGCACGCAGCTGACTGAGATCCTGAGGGGCCTGTCAGTCAACTACTGAATTCCAATGAAATTGC
Source organism: Nannoperca australis (assembly GCA_036023655.1). Lineage (NCBI taxonomy): Eukaryota > Metazoa > Chordata > Actinopteri > Centrarchiformes > Percichthyidae > Nannoperca > Nannoperca australis. The sequence continues at coordinate 17,228 of JAVQJD010091457.1, forward strand.
CAGCATCAAAATTCAAGAGCCAGGCTGATGTGACACAAAAACACACACAGAGGTCACAGCTAGTGAAAGCACCGCAGCCAATATTCCTCATTTGCACTCTGCCAGTGGTGAAAGATTGGCTGGGGTTTTAATAATAGGCAAATGGTAAAGAAACATTTGTTGTAAGCAAGCACACAATCTTGAGGTATTGTCTCGCATGTCATTTTGAATGCACACAGTATTTCACTGACTTTGGCAAGACAGTACCCTGTGATTCTTCATATAATTTTATTAGATTTTCTGAATGGATAACAACCCAATTTATTGTTGTAGTATTTTCCGCCTCTTCTGCTTGATTTGTTGTGACAGAGCAGCATTGTGTTTGCAGTTTTATTGGCTGGCAGTGTATTTTTAGACTCTATCAGGATAGAGGTAATGAGCTCACTCATCTGGTTTAGAAACAGCTCATTATTATGCACATATTACACATCTGGAGCTAGAAGCTTGTGTGTGTGCATGTGGTTATTAACTTCATTGTCTTAAAAAAGATGGATGTGTAAGCTGTGAGCTATAAGGCATAACAGCAGGTAGCAGGTATCTCATCCATCAGGTGGGTTCTGTAACGTGAGATCCTACGAGGTGTTGGGTTGCTCTTGGGCTCTGCTTGTAATTGCTTTTGTAACTTTCTGTAGCTCCTGTGTTATTAGTATTGTATGACATGTTTGATGGCCTTTGCACTCCAGACAGCAGCATAATATAGACTGATTGACTTGAGTGTATCGTGTGTTTTCATTTGTCATGGCTCAAAAGGTCATTTTTCTTTAGATTGGTTTTGTTTGTCTGTTCAAGAACAGTCCCTGAAAAACAGCACCACATAAAAATAAGAGATGTCAAAGTGCATGCTGTTTTCTCACCTCAGTACCTCAGACGGACATGTTGACTGCACCCCCACCACTGTGACTCCTCTTTTTTTAGTTCTATTTAAGCTGAGCTACAAAGGTCATCGTGTCAGCTCAACATTATAATTATTCATTATAGTCAATTAGACTGTGGCAGCCATGTCTTTTTTTAACTATATTGTCTCTCAAGTATCAGTAGACTTTTAAATGTCTTATTTGTACATACCAGATTTATATACAGTGTTGAAGAGAGGGGATTTTATATTTCCAGTGATGCACCATAAAGGAAGGGGCTGTTATCTTTATGTGAAATCAAAAAAAAAATCTAATGAGGTAATCGAACTGCCTTTCTCTCCCTGATTTGATACTGCATTGATTTACAGTTTGAATAATCTCTTAAGTTTTTTAAGTCAGGTCAAGTAAGTATGATGCTCTCCCGAGCTGTTTCAAGGAAGCTCTTTGGTTCAGTTCTCGGCTGTTTTCCTCTCTGGTGGTGAAGCGCACTAAACTGACCAGCAGGAGGCAAACATGTCCATCTAAGACACTCCAATAGTCACAGTTTTGTCTGTTGTTGCAGGTCCAAGATCAAAACTTAATTGATTTGACATTGAAATGACAGAAATATCTACATGATGATCCATAATCAGAAAAAAATACCTCTAAAAACATCTAATCTGTTCAAAGTGTTTTGTTGCACTTCAGCAGTTTTGAATAATTTACTGTGTCTATCTAATCAAACCCAACATATTCTCTTTCATAGTCTTAATAAAGCTTAATTGTATAGGACAGCTGTGTAAGTCTGTGTAATGTTTTCTGGCAGCTTTCACAATAAAGCCAGTATTTTTACTTCTATCCACATCTCCAGTATTTTCCCTTATCAAGGTCATCTCTAACAGGTGCTCATGCATTTGGATTAAGACTGATAGGCATCAGAAAAAAAGTGTGTGTGTGTGTGTGTTGTTGGATATAGGCTCATGCATAAATATGGATGTAACAGTGGGTGTTATTTAATCTCTCTCTTTTACGGACTACTACTATTGTAATGTTTCACTTATTTAAAGGGTGATTCACGTATTTTTAAACCCAGTTGTTTTTTGTTTTTTTTACAACTCCAACGAAATTGTTGCAGGTGTTCACAAGTGTTCGAGTTCCTGAAACAACTCAACCTCATGAGATTTCAGAGTGAGACTTTTCTTTGACTGAGACTTCTGTCTGTAACAAAAAGGTTTATCTCTTGCCATAATATTGTCAGACACTTCAAATAACAATCTGAACCTGACAGTTGCAAAAACAAGCCCTTTTAGTGGACGTACTTTTCGCAGGCTCAATAGCCCCAAAGATTACATTGTAGCCCATTCACGGATGCTGGCTAGGGTGAACTACCGGACCAAATGTAAAACTTTTGGTAAGTATTAGTCATTTAGACTGCAGAATAGGATCCAGGTTTAAAAATGACCCTTTAAAACCATTCAAACTTGAAAATGAATTTCTGCATATAACAGTTTGTATGCAGGTCAATATAATTTTATTTGATGTGCATGGATGAGAGGTATCAATGATGGTAGAGTGAGTTACAATATGGAGACGATCCAATACAGGTGAAATGAGGGGATGAAGAAAAGACGCAAACTGTGATGCACTCTGCTGTTGCTATAAACAAACCCAACATGGTTGTAGCCTGGTACTGCTTGTAGTTAGTTTTCACTCTTCTCACAAAAACAAACCTATAATTTTCCCTGACCTGCGCGCTAGCGATGCTAATTCACCCTGAGTTTTGCCCTGCTGATCCATGCCTTAATGATGGCTTAGCGTGCTAAGCTGCCTTTGAACTGTCACTGGAAATAAAGGGAGGCAGGCTCACTGCTGTCATACACACAGCAAGTTAGCATTTACTGTGCTCAGGCATACAATCCCAACCCACCCACCCTGGTAGAGAGTTAATTCATATCATCCTGGCCTTTTCTCTTGTTAGTCTTTGCTAGGCTTTGACTGGTGAAATGTTCAGAATTTGACTTTGGCTAGCTGATGTCATTGCTGTCATTTTCACTCTGTGTGAAAATCATTTGCACATCTTCCATTAATTGTATAGTTCAGGCATTAATTTAATGTAGGTTACTTAACACACACTATCACTCTACCACCTCTTTTTCTGTCTTGGTCACCTATATTTTCATCACACACACTGACTAAAAAAGGTGTGAAATGCATTATCACTGGTCTAAAGAGGTTTTTTTGTTTGAACACAGAGACTTCACATTTATATTACTGGAGCTTGAGAAAAAGGAACCAAAGAGAAAGTTATGATTTGTCCTTTGGGGACCTTGAATGTCTGCACAAAATATCATGGCTGTTCATCCATTAGTCTGGAGGAGTGTTTGACTTTCTGGTTAATAAATGACTCAAATGATTGATTAGTTATCAAAATTGTTAACAATGAATTATCTGGCTGTCCACTAATCAATTAACTGACAAGTCAATTCAGTAATAGATGGGTGGATGCAGGGAAAAGATGGGATTGATGGACAAATGAGTAATGAAATGAGTAACTGAAAGTATGTGCTTTCTTCTTGTTTACAGTTGCCCTTTTTAAATTCCCACTATTAATTTATTGTTTTGGGGTTTTTTTGTGCTATTTCACTCTGATTCTGGCATACCCACTGTATCACTGCATCCACCTCAGTTCACTATCCCGTCATCCCTGCGGCCCCCTCTCGTCTTCCCAGCATCCATCCATCCATGCATCTCATCTATCCAGTTTATAGACTGCCAGCCCAGTGCAGCGAGGTTTAAGCAGTGAACTACTTCAAAGACCTCTTTGATTCTCTCCTCCTCTTTTCTTATCCCCCCTGTTCTCTCTGTCCAGCCACCTGTTCCCATCCGGGGGGTGTGTGGAAGACCAAACCCTTGATCAGAGCTATACCAACAGTATGGTTTGAACACGCAGTCCTAGATGGATTGCATGTGTTTGGAAGATGTTCTCAGTGGTGGTTATTTTGGAAGAAGAGTTTGTTGTGCATTTAAGATTCTAGCAGCCAATAGAGGTCAGCATTGTACAACCGCAAAGTTTATCCCGTGTGTTATCCTGGTTGCCATCCTTGTATCATGGGCTGATGGATAAGATGGAGTATCAAAATAACCAGGAATTAATGCATGAATAATAAAAAATGCATTAGACAGAGATCACTACTTTGTTCATTAGGTTAGCCTCATAAGATGGGGAGATGCTGACAGTTTCTCTTTGACTTTCCATTACTTTAATGACTTGTCCTATTTTCATTACAGACCCAAAATCCCAGTGGAACCCACAGCCTCATTTGTCCAAACTGCAAAAGGAGAGCTTGATGACTCTGCAGTGTTAAAATATTTGATTGGTTTATTGATTGTGCGAGCCTACTGATTATTGGTTGGCTTAAGTATCATATTGACCTGAGAGAATTGACTGTTGCTGTCTAATATTGAAGAAAGGGCCCAGACAGCCACCCAGTCAAAGAGCACTGATGAGAAAATGCAAGGCTTATTTGCTGTATTGATGGAGCGTTTTGATAATTCAAAATGTGTTTAGCTGGAAAGCGAATTGTGTGACCATTTTTGATTTTATTTTGTGTGTGCTAAATTGCGCATGCTTGTCCTTTTTACCCAATTAAACTCCTTTTTATTGTCACAGCTTTGACCCTCTTATACCTCTGTCTCTCTCCATCTCTTTCTTTTTCTTCCTCCCCCTGTCTGTCTCTGTTTCTGTGTGATTTGTCATCATCTGAGGAGTGGGCAAGGTGTCGTCTTAGTTCTGCTCACAGTTCTGTATGAGTCAAGACAGTCTAATTGGCTGCATGAGATGTGATGCTGTTCCTGTTTCTGTTCAGCTGGTTCTCTGACACTTTTTCTCTGTTGTGCATTTGCCCTTTTTCCTCATGCCATGTGTCTGTGTATACACGTGTATGTGAGTATTAATAGCAGAGAGGCGAAGACTGTATTTTATGGATGAGAGAGTAGGCTCGCCCTCAGTGCCAAGCTGTACAGGTATCTATCAACTGATCTGGATGCAGAGAGAATGGAGGAGGGCAGGATGCAGGAGATGAAAAAGGGCTCTGAAGCATGGCCAGCTTCCTCTGATAGTCCTGAGAGAAGTAGCACACTACTTCACTAAGACACCAGGTCAACACAAACAGGGAGACTGCTGTAATGATTGTGCCTGTGCTGGGTGATGTTCATCTAAAACGATTTAATTAAATGTTTAAATATAGATAGCCTAGATATCTTTTGCTATAGCACAGTTTAGGTCAATATCAATATAAAAAATCTGATAGTGATATATTGACAAATTTCTAGGCGTGGCTCTAGGGGTGGCAATATCAGTCAGTGAAATATCTCAGCAACTGTTGGATGGATTGCCATGATATTATGTACAGATATCCGTGCTGCACAGAAGATGAATCCTAGTTTGGTGATTCCCTGACTTGTGCTAAAGTGCTACCACCAGGTCAAAGTTTTCACTCAACTAGCGAAATATTTCAATATGAGATGGATTCCTGTTTACCTGAGGATGAATCAGACTGACTTTGGTGATCCCTTTACTTTTCCTCTAACACCAACATGAGTTTGACTTTAAAATATGGAATGAAATGTCTTTTTGTTGAATTACCTCGAAACTGTTCATCTAGTGCCAACATCAAGTTACAATTAATGAAATGTATGACAAAATACCTGTAAAAATACAAAACATCCCCTTTAGCCTGTGCTATAATTTGTTTGGTGCTAATTAGCAAATCTTAGCATGCTAAACATAGATGGTAAACATAGTAAACATACCTACTAAACATCAGCATGTTCACTGTTTTTACTGTAAGTATGTTAGCATCATTAGCATTTAGCTCAAAGCACGGCTGTGCCTTAGTACAGCCTCACAGAGCTGCTAGCATGGCTGTAGACTCTTAGTCTTGTTGATTAGGATCCCTTAAAAGAAATATATTTGTAAAGAATTGTGACCAAGATATATGTCGAACAGAGCTAATTTCCAAATGAAAAACAAACTTCTCAGTGCTCCCTGGTGACCATATAGGGCCGACACTGTTTCTAAACTACCTGAAACATATCTTTGTACAGCATTTCTCTACCGTCAATTTAGTGTCCCAGCTCTAGATTCTGCGTTTCCCATTTTTAAGGTAATTTCTTTTTTTTCTTAAGATGGTACAGTTTAATTAAAGAAGTAGATGTGAAAAATGTTGATTTCAAATATGCACAGCACATTTTCACAGTGCGTGCTGTAGCCAGTTCAGACAGGAGGATGTGAAGTACCATGACTTCGTGGGCACAGACATTGAGTCATTCCATAAGATGGATGCAAGTGGGAGCCAGTAATGCAGACACCTGACCTTACCTCAGCAATCAGGTTGAAGCCATCAACACCCTTATTGCACAAAATAGTGTCTTTGTTGCTTCAGCTTAACTACTTAGAGCTGACTGCATATTTGAAGGCCTTTCTCTCCCCCTCCCTCCCCTCTATCTTTCTTTATCACTCATCTGGCCAAGTTTATTTGTGCAGGTTGACAGGTTGCCAAGGAGATGAGTGTGCTGTAAGTTTGCTGCTGCCTTGACAACAGGCCAGACAAGTGCTGCATTATCAGTAAGACAATAGGAGCAGAGCCAACAGGGATAGACAGAGTGAGCACACGTAGGATAAAAAGAAAGAACAGTTCCTCACTTGACGTCAGACTTTGCTGAGTGTTTTTCTCTTTCCTTGTGGTCAGTGATACAGAATAGCTTAGGCCTGTATATACAGAATTGATACCCAGAGAAAATGATGAGAACTTGTTTTTGAGGTTGTTATTGGCCGAGGTTCAATAAAATGTTTTGGTGTTACATATAATAATATAATAATTCCTAATAGTGGTTTCAAAAGCTTTTTGTCCCCTTTTAGGAATAAAACACTTTTGGAGACATGCTTTTTGTTTTATGATGAAACGTGTCAAATTCAATTGTGTTGAATATCAAAAAATAGAAAAAACAAAACATTCAGTGGCTTTGGCCCGAATAAATTACCGTGTTGAACTTGAAGCCCACTCCATAACCTGGAATTGATAGTTACCTAAGATATACCTAAGAGTGTTTGTTTCCATTACAGGTTTAATTAATTTTGTCTTCACACATACAGATGCTTTAATTAGCAGGAGTGTCCCGTGCTTTCTTAGACACCAAATAGTTATACCAAAATTGCAATTTTGCCAGTGACATTTAATTGACTTCCCCTTGTGAAACATAAAACAGACACACACATAAAATAATCAAAACCAGACTTTTGTAGAGTTGCGCGTGTGAATCCGTGCACGCGCATGTGTATGTGTATAAATATAAAAATGTATTCTTCACTGAGCAGTGCAGCCCCAAGAGTGCTTTAGCTGTGGAGGTATGTCTTCTATTTGTAAAGTTTAAAAATCTTGTAAAACCAGAGAGCAGAGTAACTCATGAGCAAGGTAGCCTTTCATTGTAAACCCCCTCTGTGATTTATTTCTCAACCTGATACTCTTGTAGTTTTTGGCAAGTAGGCAGACTGTAACAATTCTTGAATTTAATGTTGAAAGAGCTCAAATTAGTTTTGACTATGATTATGATACCCAACACTGGAAACATGTATAGTCTGGTAGGTTACAGTTGGGGGGGAAAAAAGAAATGTGCACCTGGAAATGTAATCAGAATGAGAGCCTGCAGTTTCCCCATTGACTTGGCCATAAACTTGAGTTTATCAGAGGATGATTCACATAAACAGTGTGACTGTATCACACATTAGTCTCAGGGGCTAATGTAATAACAGTATTTTGCGATCACACTTTCTGTGCTCTCGGCAGCGTCCCAGGCTGTTGCATCAACTGTTCAATCGATCCTCTGTCGTGTAACAGACCGCCGTATAAGCCCATGTTATTATGTCCTGTCATGAAAGTGAATGTGACTTTAGTTAAGTGACAACGTGGCTGTTTAGTCCAGAGGCGAAAAGCAGAATGAGCTGATCTGTTGAATCAAAAGGCCGTTGTATGCATGTCAGAGGTCAGCCTTTAACTAGCAAATCCCCTCTTCTCCCATCTAATCTTCTGCCCTGGGGTTTTCCCAAACCACAGGGCTCATCTCTGACCAACCAGTGCGCAGACAGACAGGCGCGATGGCTCCCGATAGCTTTCACAAACTTTAGATGAGAGATGCAAGTAGTCATATTTCCAACAGAGATCTTTTAGCCTGCAGGTATAGCATAACTGTGACTCCAACTCATATTTAATTAAGTGCTACAGCAAATTCAACGTTTGATTATGTCAAAGGAGTAATATTGCACTAAATAAGTGTCTTTCTTTTGTAATAAATACAAGCACCACATTCATAAATGTAATTAATGGACTTAATAATTAAATAGTAATTTGAATTGGGGTCTGTCTAATAGCTTACACTTTATATTAAAATAATACAGGATGTTTTGGAAGGTTGATTCTAGCTTTTGTTTTTTTGTTTTTTTTCAAAGATACAAAGTTGATACAACATCCAAATCAACCCTGAAGTTGGGAGTTCATTTAGCATTTTAGCACAATGCTAAGTAAAAGTAGCTAGCTTGTGTCAGTGGTTTCTAATTTGTGGCCTGGGAATTCACAGATTTTAATTCATTAAATTAAATATCAATTGACTGAATACTGAATGATGTTGCCAGGTTTATTTTTGAAAATATTTTAAGTGAGCAACTGCATATTGTTCTCTGTGCAGTGATTTCTTTCACCAACCACAGCTAACTGTGTGAGGCAAAGTAGTGTCCTATAAAACTGCTACGATATCTCCCAATTTGAGCAAAGAACTACAGACACTGTCAACTAGCAAAATGGCTGCACGGTCATTGGCATTTACACCTAAATAAAATCAAATAATAACACTAAAACCATTAATTCAGCTAATTTAAAAGAAGCTATATAGAGTTTGTTCATATCTGGTTTCACTTGAATATAAATTCAGAACACAAAGTAGGTAATATAGGCATTTTTTCTGATGTGAAGGCTGGCAGTGGGGGTAGCCATGGTGGAATAATACCTGTACAATCTAAAGCCTGAATACCAACATGTTTTCCAGTTCTTCCTATGCTTAAATTTGCAGCAGAACCAACAAATTTTGTAGTAGTCAATTCAGCAAAGAACTTGTATTAATGTATGTAAAAAAAAAAAAAGAAATGCTGGAATTTCAACTGGGCAAAGTGGACAACAGCTGTGTTGGGGACGCCATCTCTAGGAGGCACTGAAAGCCCAAGGTTCACCATGTGTCACTTTTTTTGTACATTACAAATTTGTACAGGAATCTACAACAGTTTATTACCTTAGATTAGTCTTGCATTATTGCCTACTCTTTTGGTCCCAATCGCGGTATCAAAATAAATGTATACGATTAAAAAATTATTTTATTTTAGTGACACATGGTGGAAATAACGAAATTGCCTCAAACTAATTGTCACACAGAAAACCAGGTAGTGTTCCATCATGAGTACTGGTTGTTTTCTAGGGCAAAAACTGTTTCTATGTACAGTCTGCAGCGTCCCCCTGGTCTTGATACAGCCACAACGTACACAGTACACAATGCAGGTCTAGTGGTATGTGGAGGATCAATAGGTGCCCAGTAAAAAATGTGTGTTTTAGCAGCCTCTTCCATTTTTCTTTCTACTGGTTGTGTCATGAGTCTACATTTGCTCTAAACCGGAGTCAGCAGTTTGGGCCAGTAAAGCTGACTGGACGTGTTTAGTCAGGGAAGCTTGTATTATGTGTCTCTGCATTCTTCAACAGTGAGCTTAGCTTTGCCTCAATTCAACCCCCTCTGTAAAATAATGTGCCCAGCGGCGTACACAGTCCACATTACACACACACACACACGCTCATCGTTTCCCCCACAGACTGAATCGCTCATTTGGTGTGGAGATCAAAGACTCCAATATTTATAAGTGGTCTTAGGGTGTAATTTGTCTCTTGTTTGATTCTGATGAGACTATTCCCAATCTTCCCCTTTATTTATCTATGTGTTTATTTATTATCTGTTTAAACCAAACCTCTTCTTCCTCATTACAGCCGCTTTAATGTCCTTGCTGAGCAGAATCTAATTGACATATAATGAACGGCGTGCGAGCACATTCGGAGTGAAATGTAAATTGTTTGCCTGCAGCAGCTCTGGTGATGAAACAGGAGGGAGACAGATTGGATAACCCGCGGTGCATGGAAAGTCCTGTCTCCTGTCATGTGGGAACACGGATCTCACACCATCTGAGCTTGGGCCTGTGTATATATTTTTATGGTACATTTTAACTCCCATCTGGTTGACTTATGAGACTCTTGGCTTTGTTTGTTTATCTTCTAATGTGTTTTAAGTCCATTTTCATCTCTGTAGCCTTTTATAGCCAGTGTTTGATCCACATATGTCATGGGCCGGTTGAGCATCTTGTCTCTGATTGACGCATGAGTAAATATCTTGTAATGACAAAGGGGTCAGGTAAGGATTGTTGACATAATGTTTGTTTGTGTGTGGGTGTGTGTGTGTTGGGGGGTGGAGACAAAAAGGAAATGTCTTGCCTCACTCTCCTGCTGCTGCTTTCTAAATTGATATAGGCGTGCCCACACAGGTGGAATATGGAGTGTGTGTGTGTGAAAGACATGTGGAAGGTGACGACTATGGGCCAGTGTGTGTGACAGCAGGTGTTAAATGCTGGAGACTCATTGTTTAACTAAGGGATGTCCTGAGGGGGTGGGTGTGTGTGTGTGTGTGTGTGTGTGTGTGTGTGTGTGTGTGTGTGTGTGTGTGTGTGTGTGTGTGTGTGTGTGTGTGTGTGTGTTTGTGTGTGTGTGTGTGT
>JAVQJD010091472.1:0-21386 GCA_036023655.1 Nannoperca australis
TACATACATACATACATACATACATACATACATACATACATACATACATACATACATACATACATACATACATACATACATACATACAAAATGTTTAATGTTTGGGGTTTTAGAGAGAGTTACATAGTGTAACAGATAGTAATAGTAGTTACAGCATGTAACTCCTCGTTTTAATAGAATACATTTTTTTGCAGTTTTTCCCGAGAGTTAGATACAAATATTGATACCACTCTCATGTCTGTCCATTAAAAAGCTAAATAATGCCCCAACTAACCCCTCTAAATGTCAGTTATTATTATTTGGTTGCATCTCTTGACCTTTAAAGCATCACCACTACTAACCTAATAACCTTAAACTGCACAAAGCTCCTACTTGACCTGTCAGTCAGCGAGAAGGGCAACAAACACCTCATTAAAACTTCAGCTGTTTACAACCACTACCAGGTCAGACATGCATATTGATTCTATCTTTCAGCTCCAAATGGTTTATGTTGGTAGTCTTTAAGGGCCATCACAGCTGTCTGCTTTTTAGTTTTAGTTTTTTTTTTTTACCAGTAGCTGACCAAGGTTTGGGCCGCCATTGTTGAGGGTGATTCACGTCTCATTACACACTTCTTAAAGAGCAGCTATAAGTTAGAAAATGTTACAGCTTTACTGCTAACTTTAGTGTTGATGCTATTTTTCCTCCAGTGGACTGTCATGTCTTTTGTTTGCTGCTACTTTTGTGAGGCAGGTTCTATTGAACAGCTGTGTTTTGTAGAATGTGATCTTTCAGCAGCATAGACAACAAGGAACGTTGTAAGTAATTCAAGGGTTCTTTATTGTCATACAAATCACACTTTTACATGCAATTCCACGAAATGAAGTTCTGAGGTCCCGGTTGAAAGCCAATGAAAGAAATATCAATTAAATAAATAACAATGGCAATATATAAACAATAAACATAAATAAAGATAAAAGTAAAAGAGCAGTAGAAGCTATACAATTTTAGTCCCAGTAGGCCAAATGGCCTATATTGCACGTCCATGTTCCGGTCACTGGGGAACTTCAGATCCAGCACATTCTAATCTAAACTTTGATGATTTTTTAACAGAAAGTTTGTGTAAAATATGTACATATTTGATGAAAACACTGACAATGGACAAAATGGACAAAACATGCAGCTTTGAGCATAATAATCTTCTGGTATTAGTTCATGTGCACCAGAGAGTATGAGTGTGATGTATTCAAATGTTCAGCTGACAACACAGGAGTCCCAATATTAAGTGTGCATGTTCTTTGTTTTATATCAACATTTGTGATGAAACTGCATGCAACTTCCTGTTCACTGGCTTGGAATGTCAAATGTGTGTAAACAATCCAACCATTTTCTGTCTCACTGAAAGTAGGCCACAGGTTAAAGGAGAGAGCAGGAAGATCCTGGGTAGTCTGTCTGCGGTTGTCATGTCATCTCTGCATCCTGAAGTCTTACAGGGTTACTAGTAACAGGCTGCAGGGGACGCTCCACTCAAATTACACTCTCAGAAGCATATTATTTTGCAAATGTCCACTGTAAAGATCAGGCGGTGTCCAAGGCAACTGAACAGCTCGAGTAAGTAACCCTAACCCACATAGCGGCCCAGGAGTGATGAGTGAACAGTGGCAGAGTCTGCTGGACGAGACAATATCAAAAAGGAACACATCCTTTGTCTCAATGGATGGATCAATTGTCAGAGTTTAAAAGAAAGTCCAGGAAGAGGCAGAGCTGATATCATGACTCAAAAGCAGTGTCACATCTTCACAATTATTGATCTGTAACATTGGGCAGAATCTGACTTGAATGATTTAAGAAAGAAAAGTGAGAAACAAGACAAAGCTTGCTGAAAACCTATGTGGTCTGTTTTAGTGCAACCACATCATGTAGCTCTTGATTTAAGGGTGTTGTATTGACAGAGATAATAGCCTCTAATGAAAGGGAGTGACTGGAGGCTCAGGAAAGTGACATCACATCAGTCAGAAGACATCACCAGGACGCCACACTCAAAGGGGTCAGGGTTAATAATGTTTCTTGTTTAAGGAACAGTATCCTGTTTTCATGTGTATTTGCCCTTGTGAACACATATTGCTTTACTCAGTTATTTATTTTCTTCTTTTCAGTGCTTTTAATTTTAGTTAAAAGTTCAAACAAAACGTACTTATCTTCAGTGATTACTTGTCTTTTATTTATTTATTTACAGTTTGTATTTAAAGCAAATCCATTCACTTAATATTTAATGTCATACTCTCTAGTTTAATCATTTTTATTATGACTTTCAGGGACTTGAACAAGGAATGAACAAAACTTAATTTGCATTTCTCCACATTTTTCTTTTCATTTTCTGATGGTGGAAGCAGATTCTGAGCTGTCCTTTCCACAAGAAGACCTTGTAAGCAGAGTGAAGAGTTACTTTTTGCAACAGGAATCCCAACATATTGTTAATGTGGGTAGCTATAACGTCTGGGTGAAAATCAGTTTACGGTTACTCCATGTAATCATTACATTACATTGTAATGTATTGTTATGAGGAATTAGTAAAAACTAAACATTCTAAGCCTTACTTTACAAAGCACCACATTCTTACTGACCATGTTTTCTTTCAGAATCACTTTTCTGCTTTTCTTAACTTAACCATAGTACTGTTACTGTTGGTGGACATTTCTGTGGTAAACTATGAGAGAAACAACTGAAGTTCACTTCATTCATTCAAACTAATGCTGTGTTCATGTTTTCTTGCATCGTTTCATGCGGCCACATCCTGAACACTATTACACAGTAATAGGTAAAGATTATTATTTTTAATAAAAAATAATACCATCTGCTTTTCGTCACACTGTCAACGGGGGCCTCAGAAAGTTTAGGGCCGGCCCTGGACTCACATCCTGTCAACTCAAGCTGTTGTGCCGGACCAGATTATGAGAGATAAAGTCTCTGTTCCGCTATGTAGGCACACATTGGCAGTGCATAATTTCTGCTCTTTAAAAAGCCAAATATATCCACCACATAGTTCCTACTAATTATAACTCCCTCTATTATTTTATGCAGAAACACATTGACAGAAGTGCAAGGTGTGTAGAAATGTTTCCCCAAAGCTAATCCATCATCCTGTGGTGCAAAATGTCTGTTTGCCAAACATTAATGAGTGAGTAAGACATTTCTGTTTGGGTACGACTGCATGAAGGAAGGTACAAAAATGAATACACATCTCAACTGAGCAGAGCTGAAAAAACGTTTGGTTACAAAAGAAAAAGATGAGAATGTGATTGACTCTTGCAGCATCTTTTGCATGCCTCTCTAGATGTCTTTGAGAATCGGGAGAGTGAACTTCAATTAAAGCCTTCTTGGCAGCTCAGAGACACTTTTTGCTCTGTGGGTTCTGAGAGATCCTTTCTGCTGCACTGCATGCAGGGTTGGGGTGAGCTACTACCACGCCCCTCTTTAATCTATTTCAAAATCCCCTGAATCAAAATGTGAATGTGAAGTGCCCATGTGCTCACCTTGACATTCATGTGATGCCTCTTGGCCTGTAATAGAATATTAATATTCCCCCTAACCTATCCTGGAGAATTTGCAAACAATTGAATGGTGGGGAGAGCTGATTTATTTCTGAACACTGAAAGGTTCATTTTAATGGTGGATGTCATTGGCTCAGTATGCTAGAGTTCCCATTAATTATGCAAACAAATTGGAATTTTATCACTGAAGCTGCATTTAACTGACATGTGGCCGATGCAATGACAACGATAGGCCAAGGTGCTGTGAATAGCCAAACAAAGGCAAAACAAACCTGTGAATACAATTCTAATTTGTTTACGCTTATTGTTGGTGTCCTTCACAGTCATGCCACTTGATCCTGTGGTGGAAATCTGCATTGCAAATAAGTGTGTCTAGAATTTCTTTTAACTATAGAGGTCAAAACAGCTCTCGGACACCAAGGCGCAGAATGACAAAAAAGAAATATAGATTTTAAAGAGTAATTTAGCTCCAGGCTTCTGTCCATCGCTTCATAGATGCCAGTAAAATGGGGTGGGGTGGTACAGCATTTGTTCTGGACCTGTCATGAAACAAACAAAACATGTTCAAATGTTTGGTGCAAAACACCAAAAGCTGTTTTTCAGCATGTCAGCCTATTGTTGATAAGAATACAAAAGGCTCGTTTGGGACGTTCTTTCACCAGCAGTTCATTTGCACATAGGGAATTGTTTCTGTGGGTTCACCGTATGATTATGGATTATGTCGGATCATTGTGTGAGTGTGTGTGTGAATGTGCGCACATAAATCCAGTGTAAAGCGACAGAAGATACTGTGTCTGTTGTTGGTCTTTGTTCTGGTGTATTGTGCAGACACATAATATATTGTGCTAGCATAAAATAAATTGGCATAAAATTACCATCGCACAAAAAGAGACTATAATAAATCAGAGGAGCAATAAACCAAAGACATATACAGGTTAGAAGAAAAGAAAAAGCAACTCTCTGTGACTCACAAGTCCTCTGTTATTCTGTTGACAACAACAAAAACAGACTATTTTATTTGTCTTGTTTTCAGATAATAAAACTGATGCTACTTTTTTAGGATTCATAATTTTCATTCATGTAAAAAATTCATAAATAGCAGCCCCCCGCCCCCCCTTGAAACCCATAAACTCCCTCCCTCCCTTTCTCAGCTCCTTGTGCATAGTGATGCTTTGACTACTGATGTGATTTTCCCAGAAGTTATGGAATAATGAGGCAGCTTGAGTGACAAAAGTACCACTGAGTTTAACTTAGCTTTTATCAAATTGTTTTGTGTCAGTCGAACATTTCCACTGAGATCCTATTCTTGAAAATATAATCCAATTCAAACTAAAGCTTGGAATGGCAAATAATATCCAAAACGCATACTTACTGATTCTGCTGTTATTATACGCTAACATTTAAAACATTAAAGTTTTGCTTTCACATAAAATGAAAAGATAAAATAGTTCATTGTGAATTAGTCTAAATTTCTATATTCTGTGCCAAGAAAAGAGACTGGCAGCAGTCCCATAACGAAGCAAATCCCTCCACATACCACATGCCACACAAGCTCCTGATGGGCTCATTAAGCTCTTTACAGACCCAGAGGAGGATTTTAATGGCTGGATGCTCTATGAGTTGAATTTTGTCATTCGTTCTTCAAAAAGTGCCTGATGGTGTTTTTACAGTGTGGTGCTAAACTGTGAATAATTTAGAGAATTACTCCTTAAACAGACAGTCGGCAACAGTTAGCAGAAAGCTTTGGCTTATTATTTAGCTTTTTGGGTTGATATGGGGCGGGGGGGTGGGGGGTTCCTCTCCAGTCACATGACCACTTATTTCTCTACTAATATTTTAAATAATCTGACTGTGTTTTAGATAGACAGGTGGCTTTTAGGTATAACCTAGAAAGCCATGGCCTAAATCCCTGGCTTATCATCTCTTCCAGACATGTACAGACTCAAGCACACAAACAAACAAACAAAAACACACATAGCAACACAGGAACACAGCTCACAAGATCAAAAGGGCTCTATCTGAGGCCTCTGGTGCAAGTTTCCACATAAAAAATCTCTGGTGATTGCTTGCTCTTAAAAGGAACCCTTTACATTTTTTCTCACTTGAGTGTCAGGAAACTGGAGAGGCCAGGGAATTATGGGCCCTGAACATTTTGCCTAAGCATACTGCATCAATGTGACAGCTCCTTGGGATGCTCAAGGCTTCTTTGTGTCCTCTTTCCATCCACTGTAAGCCTGGTATCGTGGAACGTCATTTTTTAATTGTCCTTATTTGTTCTGAACAACACACTCTATGCTCAAACAAACAAAATCCATATTTCACACAGCAAAAGCAGCCGTCACATCATTCGATCCTGCTTTGTTATACTGTACGCACCGGTTGTGGGTGTGAAATACAGATTGGCAACTTATGAATGTATTTCCAATCAGCATTCAATATGGTATCGAAGCGCTCAAAGATACACCTTCAGGCATGCATGTAGACATTTTATGGATCTGCTCTCTTTAATCACAAGGCTGAAAATGATTGTAGGCTAACAATGTCAGACAATAAAATGACACTTGTCTTTTTTATATAGATTGGTGACAAAATGTTTAACCTTGAGAACCGCTTCAGTGCTCCTTAGCAGTAATTAAGTCTACGAACTCTCTCTCACAAAACAACATGATGGGTTTCTCTAGGCAACATGTCTCCACAAACCCCCTCACAACTGTTCATGTTACTGTTCGCTTTACCCTTTACCATAGGCAGGACATGCCTGTCAAGCTTTTAGATTTTTCCACATGTTGAAGTAGAGTACAGTAGTAGTTTAAGCGATACTCAGTATCCAAAGAATTTGATTGATGTTGTGCTTTTTTTACTTTTTTCAAAAAACAAGAACATGAGAGCAACTTGCAGCAAAGATTGCCCATGTGGGGCCACTGAGGGCAGACAATTGAGGCCCTGTGGGCGGCCCATTGCTGGCCCTGTTACCGCCATGAAAAGCAGGCACGTGTGGCCAACAAAATTAGTTTGCATATGCAGAATAATTGTGCTTGGAAGTAGCAGTGATAAACTAAGTCATGTGTTTCTATACTACATTTATTACAAGCAAGATACACCTATTTACATCTTGGTAAGAAGATAAAGACATTTAGGAAACTCAGTACTGAATACAAACTTTGTTTGTTCAAGCATCATAGTCTTTAATACAGCAGTAATATTAAACAGCACAACATACATTTGAATTTACCTGAACTTTTGCACGTTGTCTGTGAACTGCTGCATGATTCCCTGGACAAAGAATGAATCGATGATCCCCTTCTGGAACTGGCCATAGAGGATGTCCACAAAAGGCATGATGCAAACACTTCCAAGAAAAAGCTAAAATTATCATCCTCCAATAACCTCACAAACCCTCCAGCTTCTCACATAGTTGCAGGATCAAACTCGCCCGAGTCCCTGACGGTTTCAAAACACTGGAGAAGGTCATCTTTGTGCTCAAAGACAGTGTTCACTGCTGTGATGGTTCTCGTGGGAGAATCCAGACATGTCAGAGAAGAACTGACTTAACTCTTGAGATGTGAGATGTCAACTGCTGCATGATTAGGTTAGCAGTGAACACAGACACATTTTGCAACTTCTTCTTCACAGCACATGTGGTTCCTCTCATGACGCTTGGACCATCATATGCTTGTTATATCTTTAATGAATGAAACAAAGGTTTTTATTAAAGTAATTTCCATTGTACTCGTATTACTTCAAACACCATTATGCTTTGTTTGTTTGTGACAGCTAGTCTGGCTCTCCAAATACACCTACTAACACCTTTAAAACTCCTAACTTTTTGCACCCCATTTGTCATCCATACATGAGAATAAATGTAAAAATTAAAATGTGTGCTTAACGCTGTAACTAGTTGTTGACAAACAGCTGTATCTTCTTCTCATCTTTCAGCAACAAAGTAACCTTTAGGAAACATTTACTTTTTTTTAATTCCTTTAAAGTTATTGTTAGTTTTTCTGTATATCCAGATTGAACACCAAAACTACTTCACCGAGTGGTATTTCCTTATGCCCTCCACCAACTCAACCCTATCCTGTCTGCCAACTAAAAGCCTTCGAGCACTGCAAACTCATCGCTGCAAATTCTATCCAACTGTTAAAAATGTTCCTCTGCGCACTCAGGAGGCCTTAATCGAGGTCAAGGTGCACGACTTTTAAATGTAAAACTTCAAACAGCTTCAATCGCAGGTCTCACTCTGTGCCTTTGGCCTGTTCAAGGTTTGCAGCTCTCAATCAGACAGGGAGACGTGAGTATCTAAGATAAAAGGACTCCCCTCAGCCTGGGTTCTCTGCGGGAGTCAGATCTGTTTTCAACCTGTCTTAAACACATGCTTATTTATAGATTCCTTATTTATTCTTAGAGCTGGAAGAAAATAAAAGAACAGAAAACAATCATCTTTTTCTTACAGTTCTTACTGTTGGATGCAAACAAAATGCAAAATTTAAGCCCTTTGTTATGAATACATTTTATGCATAGACTGTCTAAAATTCTGACAAGAAGCAACACTTTAGGTTAGGTTAAAATAAAACTGTGACACTGAACACTGAACCTGGTGGAAGGTGGAATCATGTCTAATTTTGGAATTGCTTCATTTAAATTGATGAGTGACAAAATTTAATGAACAGCAAATGAAGAGAATCAGAATCAGATGCTCTGTTAGTCTGCTGTCAGTCTCATCTCTCTGAATCTCATCACCAAGAGCTCTTTTTTTAGTCCCTTTTTGTCAATAATCGAAGGGAGACTATTTTGGTTCAGTTGGGAGAGCAGGCAGCAGGGGAAGGACCCCAATGCAGATGAAACAGCAGACTGGTGCAGTTCAGTTACTTATTGTACATAAATGAGCTTACAGGCAGGTGTTGGTTCTAGTAAAGCAGCAGAGTCAAAGTCAGGTACAGATGGGTAGATGATACTGAAGCTACGATGCTTGTTTCACTCCTGTGAAGCACTTTGATTCAATACATTGTGCCGGAGCTTGTGTCAAATGAAGAATATCACGTGACTGATGACCGTACGCAGCTGTCCGAACGTCACTGGTGCTTCGGAAAGCGCTTCATTCAGTTTGACAGTTTAAAATGTTTCACAGGTAAACGCTGTGATTGGCACATTAATGGGATAAGACGAGGAATAATTGGGAAATACGGCAATGTGCACTAGAAAGACAATCATACGTATGACAACATTTTGTCCTGATACCAAGTCATAATGTAATAAAAGTAATAGACTAATTTAATGAATATCACTCTCATATCAACTCATATGAAATGGACAAAAACATGAGCCCACAGTGGCACTCAGACTAAACTACACCAAAAAAGTACATTAATGTTTGTCAGCTAAACTATTTTATATCTGGGCTTAATTATAAATAACTCATATAAATTATAAAAAAACGCATAATTATTTTTACTTTAACATAAAAAATAACATTTATATTTAACACAGCACTTCTGAACAAAGGTATATATATTTAATAACATACAGGCTTCTTGGACTTTGATTGCACACATATGAGACTACAAATATTAATATCAGCCAGTTGTGGTGGGCTGCTATAAGTTTTACGAGCCACCAGATGTTGCTGTGTTTACTGAGTTTGAATTTTTTTCGGCATAAATAGAAAGAAAGCCCCAGTGCTTCATAAGGCTCCATCCGCCAGTTACTAAAGTTAGGTTGCTCAAAAAGGTACAAGGCACATGACAACCAGGATGAACTGGCAAAGGAACAAAGGTCTGGGCTGGTATACATGGTGAGTGACTGACGAAGGAAGTGAGAACAGGTGAGGGTGAACGAAAAAGTCTGGTGAAAAAGTCTGAGGGCATCTGGTGGACAGGTAGGGAATGTCAATTAATGGTCCTGAGGAAGTGAGAATGTGGCTAAAGATGAGGACAGACGTGCATAATGTGACACCAATACGTCATTCCCATCAATAACATCAAGAATGTCAGAGGGCAATGGCCTTTATCTTTCCATTATCTCCCACATCGTTAGCTGCAGAGATATATTCTAGTTGTCAGTCATCCTTTGCTAAATAGGAATTCTGCTGACCTACTGCAATTTAAACAGGCAGTTTTTTTTTTTTTTTGTAGAGGATGTTCCATTATTCTCTCATTGCATCTTCACCTGTATTGAGTGCTAACTGAAGGATCTAAACAAAACTGGGCTTATCGTTCAACAGCAGATCATGCACCATCAGTGGATGGTTATTTATTCATTGAAGGGACCCTCTGACAGTGTTAAATGAAATAAAAGCAGGGCACAGATTTTTTCAGTTTGTGCAGCCACATCTGGTCTCCGTGGTGACTTTATTAAAGGTGGATAATTATATTTAGAGTGCTTTCTATTCAGGGAAACCCAACAGGTCTTTCTGTTGTTGATATATTTACATAGTCTCTCACCTCTTGAGTTAATATTAGCATGGGTTTTCCTCTACCCCAAAACAATGGTCCACAATTTAGGTAGAGTAGCTTTTTATAAACGTTATTCAGTACCTACCAGCACACCCAATCGTTTTTCTTCTTTCAGGGCTCTCCACCTTGGCAAGGCAACGCCGATGGTAACTTTAGTTTTCCTTGCTGACAGTCGCTTACATTTTTTGACTGTTTGCCTTCATCTAAACATTGAATGGGTTTCTTTTTCTTTGGATTTGCATTGGTTTTTGATGTTTCGTTGTCATTGTCGCGGGGATCCGACTATGGTTGACTGATCATCAAATCATGTTTTTTTCCTCCCTCTTTCAATAATCTTGGAACAGAACACGTCACTAACGATCTGCTGCTTATGATTTTTCCAGGGAATGTTGCCACAGACAACGCAAGGGTTTCATCAGTGGGCCACCGGCTCAACCATCATTGTGTCTCATTCGGTGATAGAACAGACATTTATTTTAATGAAAAATGTTGTTGATTATTACTTACTTGAAACCTTACTTTCTACATTTATTGTTTGACGAGAATAGTCACATATTAAAGGGAGTTTTGCTAAAAGAAAGTTTTACTTTGCATGGTACACCAGGAAGCTGTTTTTCAAATGACATTTTATATCAGCATCAGTGGAGTTTAAAGCAAGTACCTTTTAGTTTTTACTGAATTTTCTCTTCTTAAAACACTCCTTTTAGAGCTTATACAATCCCAGGGAGGCTCGAGAGCTGCTTGTGTCAGCATTTCTCAGGGGTTAAGAGAAGAGATACTTCTCATTATAACTGTGCAGAGACCAGTGGGGCAGAATTAACTCAAGGAAACTATTCAAATAGGCCATTTATTCTGCAGCACAGTGCATAACACTAACCATCACCTTTCAATACAACTGTGTTCCTGCTGCCAAGATCCACAACAGTGCAGTGTAATGTCCTGTTATCCTCAAATTTGTTAACATTTTTTATCCTTGGGGTCAATTAACCTCCAGAAAATGATTGTAATTCAAATGTTTATCCAAGTTTATGTCAGGTACTTTATGTCACTTTGTTGACTGCCTAAATGCCCATTTGACAATGGTAAAATACTATAGACTGTGGTAAAATATGCAAATCAGCATAAAATCTATCTCATTTTTAATGGCTTTATATTGTTTCTCTTACCTACTCAAGTTCCACAGGGGATTTCCAATTGTACAACTGCATATTACAGCCATAGCTGGACTGTGCATGACATGCTACCCATATTTTGATACCATATGTGTTGTCTTAAGGGACCGGACCCTCGAAATGCAACCAGACATTCATCCAGTCAAGTGGAGACCTGGATTTTAAAGAAAGGGTAATTGCTGGACCCCCTTGTCCCATACATACTGTATCGGCCCTGCTTTTCTTCTCTTTCATCAAAGTATCTGACATGGGAGAAACCATGGAGTGCCTCACACTAGCAGCACTCTAACTTGTGGTAACATGTCCACTCTTGAATCTGCTGGTGGTTGAGAGACAAACCCAAGGGTGTCGTTCTCATCAGAAGGATAATATTGAGAGTCCTCATCAATATTATCCTCAGTCTCAAACGCATTCTCCTTTGTGTCACTTTCACTGTCAAAGAGCTGCGACAAAACCTGAAAGAAAATCTTTGCTTAGAGGTAATTTTCAATTGAGAAAGAGCATAAAGAGAGAGCACACAGAGCACCAAGGGATGTGGTTTGGAAGGCTGCTGTGCAAGCTTTTATATGTTTGCCCAAACCTTAGTTGTGGGAACTATCAGGGGTAACAGGTATGGTTATATTAGGTCAGGGCCCTAAAGCGGTGGGATGTTTTTTGAACATTATAAAACTACATGTGAAAGTGACCTTAATATTAACCAAAAATAACCTAAACAAATTCTAATGTTTTATACTGCTAAAACAGCGTGGGGTCAAATTGACCCCAAGAAACATCAATGCATAAAATGTGTACTGGACATTGAAAACATATCATCACGTAAATTTTAAGTTTACTCAGTTGTTATGGAGGTTCTTTCCTATCTTTAATCAAGAGCACCTTCTTTCAGTTTGAGAGCAGTCTTTATTGATTTCATGTTCAAATTGTCTCTGCTTGCCCATGGATTTGCTCTGCTTGCATGGATTTCCTGCGCTCTTTCTCGAAACACTGCTCTCGCACTCAGACTACTTCTGCGCGCTTGTGGATCAGTGGAATCTGCTCACGGATTTCTGCTGCTCGCGTGGAATTTTTCTGTGCGCTTGGATTTTTTTGTGCAACATGCCTATCAAAATTCCCCAGCCAATAGGATGCCAGCTGTAGTGTCAACCAATGAAATGATCGCTACATTGTTGCGGGCGCGCTTGCTTCACTTCTTACAGCGTGCCGCACGGGCGGTTACGCTTCATCCATTCCAGTCCTCAATGGCTCTATTATGTGTACTGTTAATATATATATTTAATACTTAATATTATATACCGTATACCAGCGCCAGTAGTGTTTACTTTAGTGTAACAGCTAGTAGTCATATAGCACACAGATGGAAGGCCGGTGAGGAATACAATGTCATCTTCATGACTCAGGAGCGGGAGTCTAGCGGATCGCTGGACAACATAGACTGCCAAAGTCAAGGACCTCAACTAAGTTTTTACTTTAATAGTGCTTTTACAAACTTATGGGATTGTTTTATTTTGCCATACATTAGCTAAAACCGCAGTGGTAATCGCCTGTCTTCCCCATCTCATTAATACATCCATGTTCTGCCCACATTAAGCAATCTATTGTCTTGTAGTTCCCCCCAAGCTTGACCTGAGTGATTAACAACCATGCAACCCAAACATTATGTTTATGAGCTGACTAAGTTTTTTACTTTAATGGTGCTATTTTTTTGGTTAGCTACGTGGTTGATTCATGACATCCGTGCCAGCTTATAGCAAAGTAAAACAATACCCTAAGTTTGTAATAGCACCATTATAGTAAAAAACTTAGTAGAGGTCCTTGTTTTTGTCGGGTCTATGTTGTCCAGCGATCTGCTAGACTCTTGCTCCTGACGCTGTAAGAACTAAAGTGAACAAGCCCTCAGAGAGGCAGCGCCCATTTCATTGGTTTACACTATAGCTGGCATCCTATTGGCTGGGGAATTTTGATAGGCATGTTGCACAAAAGAATCCAAGTGCACAGAAAAAATCCACGCAAGCAGCAGAAATCCGTGAACAGACTTTCCACAAGCGCGCAGAAGTAGCCTGAATGCGAGAGCAGCGTTTTGAGAGAGAGCGCAGGAAATCCATGAGAGCAGAGCAAGCAGAGACAATTTGAACATGAAATCAATAAAGACTGCTCTCATACTGAAAGAATGTGCTCTTGATTAAAGATAGGAAAGAACCTCCACAGGTGCCCCCATTAAATTAGGAAAAGCCATAAAATTTGATCCCAACAACAAAAACAGTCTATCATTAATTAAATGTTAAACATTTGGTGGGGTCAAATTGACCCCAAGAATAACAGGAAGGTCAACGAGGAGTGCAGCTTCTGTAATGAATCTCCTCCACAGTAGTCCTAACACACATCATTGAGCTAAAAATGTATTTTGACATTTTTCAATTGCTTCATGTAGCAGTGCAAGGTTGAGCCCTTCTTGATTAGAGTGTTTGCAAAATGAAAACAGTTTTCCTTTAATCCCTCAGAAGGCCCAGTGACTGGCCCAAGCACCCAGAGAGACATGATTGTTTTGTTACAACAGAACCACTCAGTTTACAACATTTTAAAGGAAATGGGCTAACGGCACTAACACTCAATCAATACCTGAGGTGATGTTTATAAAGACTATTTTACTTCATAATTGGATGACCTACCACACCTGAGTAATGTGACACACAAATTAGTAATGGAATTGCATTTAAAGTAACAGGACAGTGTCCTCTTTAATCTTGGATTAATGAAGAAATGAATACCAGTAGTGCTAATTTGTACCAGTTGCAGTAGCTTATCTCACAATATATCAATATATTACCTGCTTTAATCAAACACTTCTTCTCATCTAAAGTGTGTGGTGAACGATTTACCTGAAGGTGAGGCCATGTACCTTTTGCCAGAATGGACAGGATAATTCTAAAGCTAAAACATGCAAAGAGTCATAAAGTCAGTGAAATGTCAGTTAAACAACTGTATTTATTTTGCTTTTTATTTTGCTACAAAATACAGCCATCTCCCATGAGCTCTCCTTCACCCTGGACTCCACGACAGTTGTTCCATCGCCCTCAGCCAGGAATCTTGGGATCATCATCGACAACAAACTCACCCTCACCGACCACATTGCTGCAGTCTATGCACTTTATATTAAGCTCTTATTTTGAAGTCGTTTTGGATAATCTGCTAAATGCCTAAATGTAATGTAACTACATAAAATGACAGAAACTATCTTTGCAAATAATGTATTTGACGTGTACTTGGATTTTTCAGTTTGGCCCCCTAAGCTAACAAGGAGCAGGCAGGGTATATGACCTACACTGCAGCCAACCACCAGGGGGCGATGGAGATGTTTTTGCTTCACAATGTTTTATTGTTTAAGAATTAAGCTTTTCATTTGTAAGCAGAGTGTGTTATTTCCTCTTTTACAAGTTATCTAGTCTCACTTTAACACAAATATAAAGGTCAGAAATTCGAGGCAACTGTAAATTTTGAAGCCATGGAAACAACTGATGTCTATGCACAGCCATCCATCACTTTTTGGATAACCTAAGGGGTGTTACACAAACTGTATCAAATCTGGTAATCTTTTGATGTTGTTGATATAATATAGAACACCATAATCTTCTACTTTACTTAATTTATCTTACTCCAACCTCCTCTAGAGAATCATTTTTTCTGCACCCCCTACTGGTGGGGGGCTGTGACTGCAAGGCAAAAATGTTTACTAAAAAAATCTATTAAAATCTTTTGAGAGTTGCATTTTAGCATAGGCAGTCTATAAAACATAGTTGTTCATTAACTGGTTGCAATCTAACCTTTTTTTATTATTATTTATATTATGATATTTCATTTCATTTCCAAACATTCAATGTATTTTCTGTGTATTTGATGCACACACGCAGAGTGTGTAGTTTGGTGCATTATTTCCATTATTGTTTCTGTCACAGACCTTGTAGTGCGACATGTTTCAAATGACAGCAAGAGGACATCTTTGTAGTGTGGAGTGTTGGAGTGCTGTCTTCAATGAATTTTGTTTTCGGTTGCTGTGTGTGTGAAAGAAAGAGATAGCAAGAGGATAGCAAGAGGTTTTGGAGTGCTGCACTGCCTACAGCCTGATGAGAGGTATCTGGTGTTGAGCTGCCACTCACCATTTCCAAAAGGGCATTAACTCCTAAACCAAATGTTATTATTGTAGGAAATAGCTTTTTTAAAGGAATAATGGCTCTACATTAAATTATATATTAATAATACTGATTATTGCCAATGTATCTTTTTACACACACTAAAAACAAAGTCATCGACCAGGAGTCCCCATGAGGTCCATTCAGTAGCTGTTGTGGAGCTTTCAATAAAATCACATGATATTTCTCAACAGATGGAGTTGTCGTTGTCAAATGTTCAAAATTAAAATATTGCCTAAATATATGCCATCAATTCAGCAGTATTCAGAGGGTGACTGCTGTATAAAACCAGTTACCGAGCAAATTTTCATTTTGTGCATTTTTAACAGAATATCAAACAACTAAATAATAGTCATTTTGGCCATTTCACATGTGGCAGGGATTTAACGGGTAGACAAAGGCTAATCCAGTGTAATTACTGTGAGAGCTCCCAGTCAGATGGTGCTCCAACTCATCTGGGACCTTTAAATCATGATGTTTTCACATGGACAATGTATGATCATTGTTGCTAAAATATACTTTGAAACACATAAAATCCTTCTACACAGTCTCAGGATAAACATGTGTTTGCAGACAAGCAGGTCATCTGCCAGTATAATAATGAGAAGGCATTTGGAGATTTCAGAGGGGAGTGTGAGTGAATGACGCCCTGTGACTGAACATCGGCCAGTCTATTTGTGGAACTTGGAAGGAAAGACGTGGCCCAGTTCCACATTAACCTTCTGTTTTGTAGGTTGCTGCAATCCGCAGCTGTACAGATGGTGTACTGGCACACTGTCATTTGAAACTTTTTCAAGAGATGAACAGTATTTTTCTCCCACGTGCTGACCTACATACATTTGTCTGACTCTGGATCACCCTAGAAATATAATTAGTGAGTGTGTGCAGGATTATTTTAGTGAAAATTCTTGATATGTTTCATATAGAAAATAGTAAACAACAGTAAATTGTGCATTTTGTTTAATAATCGCTTGTATTCAAAATGCATTTGCAGAAATATTCCAGCCACTAGTTTATTGCATTTAAGATGCATATTTTCAGGAATTCACAGACTGAGACTGGTATTGGATTTTATTGGCATAAGTGCTTGTTTGTATTATGTAGTGTTTGTGAAAGCCCAGGGAAAATGAATCTTATTTTCTGTCTACAAGTGAACGCAAGCAAATGTAGAACATTTAAAGAAAATTGCAGAACACAAGTGCAATCACACACACATTATCAGATGAAGTCAGAAGTGAGTAGATAAGTCAGACATACATGCTCTAATTATTAATATGTTTGTAGATAACTGTTGACATTAAATGAAGTCAGCTCATGAAAGACAGAGATGGGCTTAGTTGTCTATCCCTTTATGTGCAATAGTTGAATGGTTGGTGAATGAAAAGATCTTTAATATTTACTCTCCCCTCAACAGTGATGCAGGAAAATTTAATTGGGAAGACAAAGTCAACTCGACCAAGGTGAGTTTGCTCATCTAATTCCCAGATCACTCTGCAAAATCTTATAACAGAATGATAAGAAAATATTTACTGTATCTCTTCTTCTGAGACTGAGTGTGGCTCCAGTGGAAGTACAGATGACTGTGAGGTCAAGCACAAAAGCAAACAAGATTAGACCAAATTGTTTAGGGCTGTGCCTGTGAAGAAACTAACGCCTGTGGTGTTCCTTGACTGAAATAGGTTTGAATCAAGAATGCAGTAATGGTTTACATTGCAGATGTCTCCCTTTCATAACTTGATTTTCTGTCCTATGATACTATACCTTCCTAAATCAATGGGAAAAAAGACCTATATTTGCTAGTGGCTGCAACATAAAAGCAGCAGTAATGAATATTTTTATATTAACAATTGGCCAAATGACTATGAGTCATGTGACCGGTGTAGCTCATATGATAAACCCTGATGTTAGCGACTAGCCGGTGAACTAAAGCACTTCACCAATCAAAGCCTGTGAGGGTCGATGCAGTGTTGTATGGTCATTTTGAAGCGACCTGATTGCTGTTCCCGCAATTCACTCAAGTACTGTACTTCGATTTCAATCAAACTACTGAATCATTATCGAATTGTTTGTACTAGTTTTAAAAAAAGATACCCCAAGTTGTGAGCGATATGAGCGTCAGGTATCTGTCAGTGTTAGTTCTGATTGTAGTGTAGCTGTTATTGGTTTCAAAAATGACAAGAAGATTGAGAGAGCCTCTTTCAGTCCTCTACCTTTAACATCTGAGCTCAATTGTTTTGAGAGGTGACATTAAGGTTGGAAAGGGTCACCAGTCCAATCCACATCAGAAATGAACTTCCACTGACCCACAATTCATCAGTGCCTACCTTATCACTGCCTTACAATATCTCACAGAAATACACTTGCTCCCACAAACACACACCTCCTCTTGACACATCGCTCAAGCATTAAATTAGTTCAGCCACAGGCGGTGATGCTGTCTATTCTTAATAAGCTCCAACACTCTGGTCCTGTCAGTTCTGCAGCTTTGGGACAATGTTGACTGATTGAGGCAACACAGGAATCGAAGTAAGATGTACGTATTCCAGTTGGCAGACAAGATGGAAAGATGGCAGTGAGATGGAGGAAAAATAATTATTATATATAAATAAATAAAAAGAGATTGGAAATATGAAGATTATGGTCTAGTCCAGATTAGTAAACATTAAGAATTTTTATTTCATGACCCATTCATAATCTTGTTTCTTATGATAAGAAGACACCAGAAGTTATCTTAACATGATAAATTATTATTCTGTGATCTTTACAGAACAAGGTCCAAAGTGTGTTGTGATTACAGGTGGAGTGACAAATACATATAGATATCGCCCTCCAGTACAGCTTTAGAACAGCCTAATTTTTACACTGCTAAAACCTATAATGTACAGACGGAACTAAAATCATGGACATTTTGTTGTTGGAGGGAAACTCATCAGCATGCTTATAGAAAGAGGCATGCACAGCTCTAGGGCAAATGACAAATGACTGGTACAGAGATCTCGACAACAAAATGATCTGTGGAGCAGTTTTATTAGATTTTACAGCAGTATTTGACGTGCTTGACCACAAGCTTCTTGAAAATCTTCAGTGCTATGGATTTAGTCCTGCTTCAGCTGGCTGGATAGAAAGATATCGAGTAAATAGATCACAGAGAGTTCCTCAAAGGAGCTGCCTGGGCCCACTTATGTATTAAATCTTTACAAAGGATTTACCCCTAGTGCTGAAAAATGCTAAATTAATGATGTACACAGATGACGCTACAGTATATGCATCAGCAACATGACCTACTGAGCTGACTGCCATCTTGAATAGGATGCTAGATATTATCGGAAAATGGATCCTTGAAAACAAACTGATGATTAACACATCCAAAACAGAAAGTATAGTATTTGGATCAAATCATTCTCTACGGCGTGACCCAGAGCTTAAACTTTTTATAAGCAGAATACGCATCCAGCAATTAAAGCAAACTAAGCTATTGCTTACATCCAATGCCATCTTACTTCTTTCACAATAGCTATGGCTAGTAAAAAGGCAAATTATAATTACAGATCTGCAATGGAACATGAACTCTGTTGCCCTGCATGAAAGGCAGAAGTGCTACACACCCATCCATCACCCTGTCCTTCACACCCTTAAGCCCAATTAATGCTTGCCGCATCTGTGATGTAAATTTCCTCATTTGCCCATGTCTGTGAACGTCCATGCAGACATTCCCCACCTTTGGCACTACTGTGGTAACACACTTTTTTTTCTTTTTGTTTGTTAGCAAAATGCAACAAAGCTCTTCCTCCTGCTGCTGTGAGGTCAGCATTTTGTTTTTCCACTTTGCTTCTAGAGGGGACACTACTTTCTGCAGTGGCACTAAATATTGGCATTGGATGCACAATTGTCAAATATGAACATAATCCCTAGGCATAGTGGGCTGTTTGATACAGAGGATGCTGTCTGTGTTTCATACTGTAGGAGAAACATCCACGCTAACAAGTTACAGATTAGATTTGTTGCTGGCCGGAGGTCTTGAAGTTGGTGTGTCTCAGAGTGCTATATAATAAGAGCAGTAGTGTTGTCTGCCACCAGCAGCATGCTCATTAGCATGACTGGCTCATTAGCGTGACAACCCCCTCCTTCTACTACCGCAGTGGTGAGAGGTGGCATATTGCTGCTTGACTGAATTGCCTTTCCTGTACTGTACAAGGTCAATCAGGCATGAACTAGAGCAACAGATTCTGTCTTTCTGACCAGGGTTGTTGGCTCATAGAATGGTGGTCTGTTGCCATGGTGACTGGTACATATGTTCAGTAAATATGTCAGGGAGTACTTTCAGCCCCCTTTCAAGCCTATATAGCCTCATTAGAGGGTAAAGTTGATGTAAAACAGCTTGCTTATGTACTATATGTATAGATGGAGCCCTTGTCACCTTAACATTCAAGAAGTTGCTGACTTTGTGCAAGCAGAGTGAGATTGAACTGTTCCTTGTGGAGGGGAAACAGACATGGCTGAGTAAGCAAAAGTACTCCTTGTCATTTTGGTGAACTGAAAACTGAGTCTTTAAGAAGACACCAGTGGTTGCAGATGTGAGGTATCAGCAGGAAGAATGGGAAAACTGTGGGATCCGTATGCTCATTATGCCAATAGATACAGACAAGCTGTGGAGGTTGACACTATCTAAGCTATGCAATGCCTGGTTTTGATCTTTGATGGGTTTAATGAATCTGGGTGATTTGATCAAATAGTTGTAAATATCAAAGTATTTCCCTCCCGGCCATTCAGTTGAATCATTTGTCCAAGAAAAGCAAGGTAGACACAGGGACACTGAGATGGACAATATTGAGTTTGTCAATATACCTTTACCTCTTTGGCAGAAATAGGGTGGTAAAAGAATCCTTTGATGTGCTAAAATCTAATGTTTTTAGCTAACTACAAGCATTTTGTTAGTGTTTCAGACCTTGGTTGCATATTGGCAGCCCAGTTGTATGTTCATTTCCACTTGGACTCTGTCAGTTCTTCAAAGTTGCTATGGAAAATTGTGGTTTCATGCCTCTGTTTTCTGGCTGTCTGTATATTTACTTGCATCTGCACCTCTCTGTTTGTTTGTCTGCCTGCCTACCTGTACCTGCCTGCAAGCTACTTTCTTTAATAAATCCCTAAAAATCTTAATTTCTGCTTGTTACCTAGCACATACCAGCTGTGACAAACTCATGCATTACGCTATATGGAATGCATTCTAGTTCATTTGAACGCATAAAGCATAAAGTTCAAATTTGTTTGTTGACTTGACTGTTTGAAAAAGTGACAGCCCTTGTACCAGTTCTGCCAACATTATTTTCAGTCAACAGTGAAGCTGTAGGACAATAGAATAAAAAGTTGTTATTTCTATAAGTCTACTTATAACAATGTGTCCTGCTGCATCAATCCCATCCATGCTTGTCGACATTTTTGTTTTTTAAACTAGGTAGCTAGCTATGCAGACAGATGATGCTGATTTAATCTGGCCCACAAAGTTCTGTTTGGTTGACTGTTTCTCCAACTTGCGTAAACAGCCATTAAATAATAAATAATCAAGGTACACCAAACCAATATGAGTCACTGAGCAAATCTGAGATGTTGGCAGCAATTCACAGTTCTAGGCTAGCTATTTAAGGGCTCCAGCTGTGCTAACAGAAACAGAGTTACAGGACATAACCATTGTTTCTGTGTCCCTAAAAGTAGATCCCAGTGTGTCGCTCCTGTGATCTGTGGTAAATTTAAAATAGGGCCATAATGAAATTGATCGTTTACGGTACATTCACATTTGCACATATTTATATGTTATTGTTACCGCTGAGGTGTTACATGCTACATTTAATGAGGTAATTTTATAACAAAGACAAAACCGTGCAGCGTTATCGTCAGCCGTTCCCTATGGAGGACCGAAACTGCCATAATGAACAATAAATAAATGAATAAATGAGTCAATAAATGAATTGATATGCCATTAAATGCACCAAAAATCGTATTAACAATAAATACTACTTTCTACTTTGTTTGTAATTTATTCTGTAATTTAGC
>JAVQJD010091475.1:0-21639 GCA_036023655.1 Nannoperca australis
ACACACACACACACACACACACACACACACACGTGGTTTTTGAGGCTGCTGCTGTTACGCAACGTTGCTCCCCAGTGTGTGGATGTGATCATTACGCAACATCTCCGACTCCTCTGGAATACTGATGAGCAGCAGGACCGAGGCCGCGAAGGGACAGCGATAAAACAAGGCGCTTGAAAAGAAACAGAACCACGCGTTGTGCGCTTGCATGTCAAGGATGAGAAAGACTTCTCCATTTCCGTGCTTCTTTTGTTATCTATTGTTTCTTTGTCTGTCAGCGCCAGAGCGCCTCCCATCAGCGCTGCTGCAGCTGCTCGATGACTCAGGCAAGGTCAAACCAGGAGCCCAGATGTCATTAAATCCCAATTTATTTAATATGCATGGTACAAGATACAGTTAGGACACGGTACTGCAGTTGCATGTATCCTATACATGGTTAGGACAATACAAAAACACCTTTATATAAAAAGAGAAAATAAAAGGAAAACGCCACAAAACAAACGTTTTCAAGAGACTTCTAGATTTTCCCCCCAGGAGTATTGTAGCTACTTTGAATAAGGACATGATGTGACGCACCTAAAGCCAGAGCAGAGAGTTTCATACCAGAAACTGAAAACAGCAGTTTAGACTTTCGACGTAGACGTCAATATGCATCATCTGCACGTAAAGAAAATAGCATATCTACATCTGTAGATCTAAACCGCTGCTAATAATTTCATTTCCTATTGTTGGCTCAGGTTGGCGCAGGAGAATTTGAATCCTGCTAAACCTCAATGAGCAGGTTTGTGAGCTGCTACACAAGAAAGATGGCTGCACTGTATGCATCTTGATCTGATGTTTTCTAAACGACTTTCTTGGCCAGTACCTTTATACAGCACATTTTTAATTTAGTTAAAAAAATAACTACAGTTTGCATTCATCAGCTACATTGATGTAGAAACAGCATACTGCAGTAAATGCCAAGTTTGAATGTCAATGCAAAGAAATGTCTGTTATACCTACACCGTCAGGAAACTAAAACCAACACAGAATCTATCAAGAAAACACAAAATCACCAACTGATCCAGTGTATCTAGATATAGGTCAATCTTTAGTAAATAGAAAACAATCCACAGTGATCAAAAAATGCTGTTTTTAGCTGATGTTTGCCCCAAGGTCAAGCGCTGGCCGCACAAGGATAGGTGGCGCAATTGTGCAAGTCATAACCACAGGACATCGTAGCAAAGATGTTCTGCTTTTTCTTTTGACGGGACTGTACAACAGACCATCGACCTACCCATCCAAAAACATATGTAGTTTTCAGTGATGGTTTACAGACATAAGTACACTTGGTGTAAAATATTCACACGAAAAATTATTTAAAAAGACAGTGTACTGGGTTTCATGCATTAGGATCCTATAGACTACAGAGGATCTAAAGTGGAAGCACAAATGACTTTGGGGCAGTTCTATTCAGTACATCATAGCAATTCTACGTACAACATCATCACAGAAATGAAACAAGCATTACATAACAGAGTATTATTGCCACATTTATTTTCTTTCCATGGTTACGGCGATAATGAGCACAAGCATCAGCCGAAGACACTTGAGATATAGTCCCATAACAGTCTGTAAAGTATTTACTAATTTAGACACAGACTCAGCCACTTTGGCAAAAAGATCTCAATTTAAATCAACTCGGATTCAAGGTTTTGCCAAATGGAACTAAGCTGCTTTTCATGTGTGCTCTGTGCTTCAACCAACACCACTTTGTAACCCTACTAAACTTTTAACCCTCTTAAAATGGGAAGTGTTGGATGAGGTAAATAAGAGCATGCCCTGTCCTCCTGCGTGTTCACACACGTACCGTGTGTATATAGAGAAAACAAATCCCATAAAACTATATAAATCTGTTTTTAAAACAAACATCCAAAAGCACAGTTTACCCATTGAATTCCCTGCATTGTTTCATTAAAAGTGTGTTATTCCTCAAAGGAAATAGAATTATCTGACATATTGTTATACATCACAATCAACAGATGCATTATTACCATCAGAATAAATACAGCACTCATTGACTATTTGGCAAATATACGGAATAGTATTGGATTAATAGACAGTCAGAATTCCTTGTCTTGGGAAATAAAGACCATGAGACAATCATTTATTTACACGGTTTAGAAGCAGCCGACTTTGGGCCCGTCTAAATTTAAAAAGAAATCAATCCAGCCATCACTGCACCATGACCAGGCAGGCGGTGGCTCTAGCACCTTCTACCTGCAGTGTGCAGTAAAATAAACATCCCAACATGTTAACATACCCCTCCACCAGTGAGGGCCCCCGGAGATCATCAGACAAATGCCTTCAACAGCGACTTAGGGACAAAACTACTGCTTGCTCTCCGTCTGTAAATTCTGTCTTCTAAGAAAAGACCCAAAAATGTCTTCTTCAACAAAATCTCGTGTGAGGCTCTGGAAGCTGATCTGAGGTCAGTAGAAAAGGAAAAATCACAGTAGCTTTAAACTGTAGGTCATGCATGTTTTGTTTCCTCTAACAAGCTACTGGGTCTCCCGCGGTGGTAAATAAAGGTAGACGCCCACCACCACTACTATAATCTTTACACGCTGTGTTTTTAGGAAAAAGTTCAAAAATGGGTTACACACTGCCACACACATATGTGGTGCAGGGAGATGACTATATATACACAGCGTTTTAGTGTGTGCAGAGGCGTGCATGTGGGTTACAACAAGGACGAACTGTGACTGAATCACACCCCTAAAGGACTCTCATCCCTTTCTCCTCTGCCAACGTGAGGTCTCTGCCTCTTCAGCCTGGAAGTATCACTGTGAATCAGTCTCCTGCTCCTTTATTCACCTGTTCCTCTCTCATACCCTGCCGCCAGTTAATCAACATCCTTCTTCTGGGCTTCAGCCAGTGTATTTTAAAGCAAGTACAGACACAGACACAAAGATAAGTGCAACACAAGTAAAATATGAGGGACGGCAAGTGTGCGCCATTCTAAAAACACAACTTCTAACTGACGTTACTCATGCTTTGGTCCACTAAGAAGAAGTGCTGTGCGGTGACGAAAACTGATTTGTGTAGCACTGAAAAGCCTGTGGTTCTTTTGGACCAATCGGCTTCATATTCCCTGACTTTCTCGAGACAGACCATATTGTCCATGTGTGTTTGACCATGGGAATATCCACGGTCGTCCCATTCCTCTCTGAGGAACCACCGCCTTCCTGTGACCACCGCTCCAATCATGCCTCACAGCCTGCCAGTGTGCATCCGAACCTCCGGCGTCGCGTTAGAAACAGCGACTGGAGCTCGACACGGTGACCGGAGGCCAGCAAAGACAACAGTGCAAATTTAGATTCGCTTGGTGCTTGTGTCTGTGTTGAATTCTGCGGGGAAGGGAGTTCTGTTTTTGTCTCATTGATTCTTCGTGGGTTCTATTCTGAGCTCCTTACAGTGGCCCGTACTTCGCCTCATATCGGGCCAGGATGTTCTTGCAGCGGCCGCAGTCCTTCCGCATCTCGGCCACTTGCTGCCGCAGCGCAGTGTTTTCCCGCTCCAGGAAGGAGGCGCGCACAGTGATCTGGTTTTCCTTCAGCCGCCGCGCATCGCGAGAGCGCTTTGCTGCCACGTTGTTCTTCTTTCTCCTGGACCAATACTTCTCATCCTGAGGGAATGAGACGGAGAGGCAGAGTTATACACAGCCAACGTTAGTGAAGGGTTTGAAACAAACGGACATCTGTGTTGTGAAAACATCTCCCCCATCTTTGATCTCTGCTTGCAAATGCTGTAATCTTTATCAGGACTGACCAGAACACAGAGCAGTCGTAAAGTCCAACTGCAGTCACATTTAGTCATCACTTCTTGTGGAAAAATATGTAATTAAAATATATTGTAAATAGTTTTGTTATTATTAATAAAAGAAAGGGGTCTCAGTGGCTGTACAATTAGTTTTTTATTATTTAATTTCCACAATGTCATTTATATGCCTCCATGACGATCACCTAGCAATGATCCGAACTAATATAATATGGTACGTGTGATTAAATTAGCCTACCTTCTGTTCATCAGGAACAAATACTTTCTTGGCCTTCTTGATCATAGGTTGTGGTTTCAGCTCCTCCTCAGAGAACTTGTGTTTGCGCGGGTTGAACAGCTCTCCTCCCGGCACACTGGACAGGACCAGGTCTGTGGGATCCGGCTGGAAAGGAATGTCCACCTCAATGGCATCTGGGTCGATGGGGGAGGGAGTGTTGCGGTCCGCGGGGTTACGGTCTGTGGATTCGGAGAGAAAAAGTGAGCCACTGCAATAAAACTAAAAGGTTCCATGGGTAGCCTTTAAGAATCGACGCGCATCTCGCTGCTGCCTAACATGTTTGCTTATAATAGCGTCAGACGCAGAGAATAAGTGTCGCTGTTTTCCTAGTGACAAGAAAAAAGCTGTACATTGTGATCAATACAAAGATCCTGTAAAAATCCTCTTCGTGAAGCCTATACAGTTCAGACTGTGTCAGGGAGGTGTTGATGTTTGAGGCTGCAAATTGTATTTTTTAAATTGTATGGGACTGCATTATATGTACTTTTGATCCTCATACTGAGTTCTAACACAACAGAAACGCCGCTGTCTAAAAAACTGTAATGACTTTTTAAAAATTAAAATTACATTTGTTTCTGCACATTTAGCTTGTAGATGTTTTGGTCAACAGGTTATGTGATTTTTCTCAACAAATCACTGGTAATGTCTGCGTTTGGTTTCAGGTTTTAAGATTTGTGTTTTTTTTTGTTTTTACAGGTCGGAGATGTGTAGTGGGCCGTCAGGTTGGCTATAGCTATAGCGTAGGCTCAAAGGTCAGGGTGTTGTCTGTGTGTCTATATAAGTTAATGTTACGCCATGCTGCAGCTCTCGGCCAGATAAATTATATGAAACATCATAAATAAACTGTGCATCCAAAGAAACCCATCAGCTGTCCAAATGTTAGAACATCTAAGAAATATCAGCACCAATACATTTAAATTTCTCACCTGTTTTTTTCTCTTTCACTTCCACTTCTGCTTCCGCCTCCTCGGACAGAGACTCCTCTTCTTGTCCTTCCTCCTCCTCCTCCTCCTCCTCTTCCTCCTCCTCCTCCTCCTCTTCTTCTAATTTAGCTGGCTGTAGCGTAGTGACCGTCAGCGTTTCCTCTGGGTCCGAGGTGACCGTAGAGGCGGCGGAGATGGAGGGGGAAGACTCGGAGTCAGAGATCGAGGCCGCAGCATCTGCAGGAGCAGTGGCAGCTGTGGCAGCAACCTTGGGGATGGATTTGCCTTTTCCTACGAGCGAGGTCAGAGTCTTCTGCAGCTCCTCCTCATCCAGGCTCACAGGGATCCCGTTCTCCAGGAGGAACTCATCCAGGTCCATGTACTCCAAGTGGAAGGTCTCCCCGTCATAGGGAATGGTCTTCTCCCAAATGGCTGGGGTCAAGGAGGCTGACACCCCTCCACCGCCGCCGCCGCCTCCTCCTCCTCTAGAACCTCCACCAGCACTGGCTGCTCCAGCCCCGCCTCCCTCCGCATCCTCAGAGGAGCACAGCTTCTCTTTTTCTATTTCTGCGTTAAAGAAAAGAGGGCACAGCAGTAAATAAATGTCTGCTTACCGTGACATGTTTTCCTGCACACACATGACTTCAAGGTTCCTTTCAGAGAGTCAGAGACACGTGGACACACAGGAAAAGACGAGTAATAGATGGTAATAAGACAGGGTGGGAACACCAGGGTGGTGGCGTGACACCTTACCAAAAAAAGGGGGTTATAACCAAATAGCGTGTCAGTTAGTATGAACGTGAGAAAGTAGACAAGATGAAAGACAGAACGGGGCTTCGGGGAACCACAAAGTAGACGAGGAAAGGGCAGAACAACGCGAGCGCGCGCTGCTTCTTCCACACATGCACCCCAACACAAAACAGCACCAAGCAAGCTACAGGGACCAAACGACACCAGACTGACGTGTGTAATGAAAAGCCCTGCACTGTCTGAGTCTTTACGTGTCTTTCCAGTCTGGGTGCGCTGCTTGCGGAGCAGCAGAGAGGAGTTGGAACTTTTTGTTCTTTTTTGGTTTTCCTTGCCGTCTCCGATGGAACCGGCTGCGTGCGACATATGGCACGTCCGCACTAATCTCGCCTGATTATCGGCCATACTCGTATCTACAGACATTTGACAGCATTTGGCACATATTTGAAGATTACACCAATTTAGTTCGCTTCAAAAACCCGTCGACAAACAGCGTAGCTCATTCACAGGGCAGAAACAAACCGGACACCTGAACGCTCGTTTTCGCATTGTGATCTTACCGTCGTCGCCCTCCTCCAGGATGTTTGGAGGGGGGATGTTCATGATCTTCTTCAAAACAAAAGGGAAGGACTTCTGCGGAGCCGCTATAACGGCGTCACCACTGGGCTGGAGCGCCACCGTCACCGCGGCTGTGCCAGGCATTGTTCCCTGTCAGGCTCCGAGAAGACTGGGGCGATGTTTCTGTCGGTACCGAGAGCTGCCTCCTCCACCGGGAAGCAACAGAAACAAAAAGAAGCGCGACTCTACGCTTGTTTCACCGCAGCTGCTGCGTTCAGGCCCGTTTGTCAATATTAACGTTTGGGTGCAAAAACAACACTACACAAACCCCTCGCTCCACTCGCCAGTAGAGCGCGCTTGTTGGATATTCATGAGTCGCTTGCCACGCCCACTCGTGGGATAGTAGCACCCGATTGGTTGTCGGTGCCTTCGGTGTGAATGTGTGTTGAGCGGCTACATAGACGTTTCTTTTTGTTTGTGTAGTAGTTCTACGACTGCTCATTGCCCGCAAATTGTCCATATGGGGATCAATGCCGTATATAGATAAGATCGTACAGTCCACAGTGCGGGACGTGAACAGTGATAAGAACGTTTAGTCTCGTGCAGCCAGCACATTTCCTCTGAGTGAAAAGTGTCACAGCTCGCGCATACAAAGTGCAGGGAAAGGATGCGTGGAAGGAGCATAATCACACATTTACACACTTTCATCATGGCCACATATTAAAACTACAAGCCTACTCCCACTCAACTCTCGATGCACCAAAAAAAAAAAAAAGTATGTATAGTGAAGTGTGCTCGTGCACACACTTTTTTTTGTCGCTCGCGTCCTACCCTCCGCAAGAAAACACTCGTGGCCAAACACGTGCCACCACCCCTGTCGCACTCACGTGAGAGTACAATCTGTCGAGGGGCGTGTCTTCAGACACTCAGCACGTGTTGGCCAAGGCGAGCTGGAGCGGGCACGAGACCCAAAGGTAAAACATTACACGTTGTTTACCAGACAGCTCTAAACGAAACTACTCCGTGTCTTTATAATAAATTACCACAATTTGTAGTACTCCCTAACAATACTACAATGTTTCAGCCACATGTTAGTTTATAGCCATATTTTTTCAGTAACCCTATAAAATCCAATGTTCGTTATTTTTTGTGGGCGTTAGATGCACTTCGTCATATCGTATACAAAATGTATTTTATAGTATTTAATTTAATTCTTCCCCATCACGCTCGCGGAGCCACAACAACACGAACAGGAAGTCTCACGTTTCCGTGCACACGCTGCTATAGGCTATCGCGTGCGACTTCAGGGGGGCTGCTTGGGTTCGGGAACACAATGTTCACACCGCATTACGCCCCACCTTCCCCACGAATCTGTGTTTTCCCACCAGTTCACCACAGTAACCGCGCGGTAAAAGTCAAAGTGTCTCGTGTCTGCCGTCACTGACCCAGCAGACAGGAGCTAGCTAAACCCCCCGCTGCAGCAGATCCAATGATTGAAAGTGTAGATCAATGGAAAATGTATAGAGTGAGTGACATGCTCCTTTTTTTTTTTTTTACACACAAAAGGTCAGGATTTCAGAGATAGTCATGAGTCTAAATTCCCTCAGCAGAAATGTTTGACTTTCCAAAAACCCAACTCTGTATTTTTTCCTTAGTATTTAAAATAAACTCACCTTAAATGCTGGATTTTATTTATCCATTTAATTATATTTTCTGTCCTACCAACAGAACTGTGAAGTACCCTCAAGCAAGGCAGGACTGCTGACACATTTAGGAAAATCTTTTTTTACTCAAGTGTTTATACTACAATCAAGTTAGCTTGAGCACTTGAAACATTGAAACATTTCTTTGTTGTATAAAGTGTTCGCATACAGTTTACTCCATTTAAGTCAATGTTCAAGTATAAACACTACAAACTACAAACGTGTGTATTCTTATTATGTAGCATAACACTGGTACATAGTTTTATACTCCTTTGTCAGGACGATTATTATCAAAGTGTCATGTGGCAGCAGTAACTGGGTCAGTCTGGCTGTGTGTGTGTGTGTGTGGGGGTGTGTGTGTGGGGGGGGGGGTACCTCTCCTGTACTTGTACAAACAGTTCAAAAAGACAAACTGAGCAAATAAAGGGTTTCAAGCTTCTCCCTCTTCAAACTTTACTAAGATAACTGATTGACTGACCTTTATTCCAGTCTTGTTAAATGTTAAATACTAATGATGCTGAGCAGAAAATAGATATTGTTCCCTCTTTTTTGCATTATAGCATGCAGTAGCAAATAATCTGCACTAATGCTGCTTAAAGACAAGAAATACACCAAGTAAAGGTGAGAAGGAAATATTGGGTCATCCAAGAGAATATGTGACCATTATTAACTGCAGCTAAAAAGGCAGACAGTAAAGTGACAATAAGTGCCACGTCATATTATTACTAGCCACAACAGACAAGGCAGTGCAACTGTTAATCCACAGATGTGTGCAAGTGTGTGTCTCTGCAAGTCATGTGGTAAGCTGCATATTAATGTGTCAGCACGGGCAGCAAATGCCTTGAATTGTGAAACGTGTTGGTAAAAGAGCATTATAGCAAAGTAACAGTTATTTTTACAATTTGGTCACTTTTTCTTGAATGTAAAAGTCCGATCACACACAGTAAACAAAGCATACTGCACAATGTACTAACAACACTGTCCTCACCATCTGGAGGAGTACAGGTGAGGGGAACAAAGCAAAACACTTGAAGTAAGAAAGTAAGGGGCACACCTGTGGCCTAGTGGTCTGAGTTACCACAACATGTGATCCCAACATATCTGCTTCAATTGCAGCTGGGATCCTTTGTTGCATGTTGTAAACTATCAAATGATATAAAATAAAATAAAAATCTAAAGTAAGCAAGAACGTTTTACAGAACTCGAAGAACCGAGTGCACAGAGAAACCTCTGATGTGATGAAACCCTGAGTGAGGACTGTTTCACTGTTGGTGCATCAGTTGTGACTGCACAGACAGTTTGCTGACATGATGCAGCTCAGTGCCTTTTATCACATTTTGAGTGATTAGAGCTGCTGGATACATTTCCATATAACCCCTAACCTGCAACACTGATAACCTCAACATACAGTCACGATCACCTTTACTACAACAATGTGATGATGAGGAGCTCCTGGATGCAGCAGGAGTGGGCTATGTATGAGAGAGACCAGACAACATTTAATCCCATTTTAATGAGGGTTGGGAGGCATCTACTAGTTCAAGTGACTTTACACTAATGGTGGAAGAAATGCGTTCATGTAGTAGTACCTTGATGTTAAAATACTACTTCTGTATTCCTAATTTTACTTTAGTAGTTTTAACAGTAAAAAAAAAAAACACAGAGCATCAAAAGTAAAAGTACTTATTTGGCAGCAGAATGGCCACTGTCATAAGAGATGATTATTTATTTATTATTATTACTGGTGATGCAATTGGTCGAGTTGAAGCTAATTTCAGATAGTTTGCATACTGTTTGTGTATTTTATTCTATAAGAATATGCATACTACGCAGTATGTTGAATGTCAAATGTAGTGTGTAAATAGTACAAATCGTTCCTCTGGAATGTAGCAGAGTAGAAGTAAAATCACAAAGTGACAATAATATTAAAGTAACTACAAATGGCACTTAAAATAGGCTACGTGAGTCAATACATTCTACTTCCTGCTTAAAACAAGTATGGCTGCTACATCTTACAACATATGAGGACAAGTGCTTTGTTTCAACCCTGTTCTTCTGCTTGAAAGAAAACAAACAAGAAAAACTTACCGGTGTCATCAAAGGCAGGGAAGGAGAAGGGGTAGTCAGCCAAGGACTTGAGGAGATCAGGAACGTCGCTCCTGTCTCCGACCAACATTTGGTTAGCTGTTGACATTATTATGAACGACCTGTGAAACTGCCAACTGATGTCTGAGAGACGAGTAGAGTCCAACCGAGAGAGAAACGCTCAAACTGAGAGTGAAGGTCCGCGTGCGCTCTGCCGCTGACTTGAGTCACTTTGAACCAACTTTGCTGCGCAGGTCACGTCACGGGGACGCCTGCATGTGTCCAAACAACTTGTATGATAATGAGCGGTGGTAGCCACGCCCCCCACACCTTGTTGAGTGGACGTCAGCTGAGCGCGCGCATGTCAGTCACAGCGCAGAGCCTATGAGAAAGCAGGGGCCGGAGTCTGATGAACGTGAACTGTAACAACCCTGTCGAGCCGAGCACATTTCTCTCCACGCACCGCAGCACGTGCGGCTGCAAAGCCAGAGAGGGGAGGCGCGACGCCAGGTCCACCCAAGTGCCGCGTGCCATCTAGTGATGTGTTTGAGTAGTGCACTAAAAAAGTGAGGTAAAATTTACTTACAGCGGTGGATTAAGTATTAGTAGCAATACCACACTGTCAAAACTATTCAGTGTACACATTCCAGGGCAGCGTCCTGCATAAAACATGTTATTTTAGTAAAAGTCTCTAAGTATTATTAGCTAATTTTACTTATATTATCAAAAGTAACAGTGCCTAATGTAGAACATTGGCCTCTGTGAGGGTTACATTATTATATACGGTATATAGCCTATGTTTTAATGTTGTTGTTGGTTGAACCAAGTATTATATTTACATTACATTTAGCAGACACTTTTATCCAAAGCGACTTCCAAATAAGAGCTTTACATAAAGTGCATAGAACCATGATCGCTAACAAGAAGATGTCTCATCAAACTTGTAAGGGCTGGTGATGAATCACAAGTGCTACAAGTAAGTACATCGCTGCCAATGGCAGAATCGAAAAGAGCATTAAATCTATGAACAAATTATCTTTGTACATTATCAAATACAAAACATTCAAACTAAAATACAATTCCACTATAATATCGTACAGTATGCTATACTTTATAGGAACAATGTGTCATTTAATTGTTGTATTCCTGGAACAAATGAGTCTTTAGTCTTTTCTTGAAAGTGGCCAGACAGGTTGTATACTACTGGGTAGTTTTAGTTTAATTTAGTTCTATGACATTGCTAATTTAGTATGTAAAATCTTGATTTTATACTAAGTCAATACATGTAGTGGAGTGAAAAGTAGGAAACAATATTTTCCTCCGAATTGTACAACTACCTCAAATCTGTACCTAGGTACAATACTTGAGTAAATGTACTCACATTGAACAACTGATCTGAGACTGACTTCAAACCCAAATCCTTTCTAATAGTATAATGTCCAAACATACAGTATAAAGGCACATAAGACATTCATGCTATTAACATACACAACAATTATATTATCTGATAAACTGTTCTGAGATTTTGTAAACTATTTGTCTTTTATATTCTTTTTTAACCCTTTACGTGGTTCAGGGCTTCATTTGGTTTACTTCTCATTTATACAAACAATTATTAGTTTCGTTTCACTATAATAATTACACAGAGAGAGAGAGGTTGAATCATGCCACCAAAAACACGTCTTTGTGGGATTACAAATCAGAACTGAACACAATAATTTTTATTTGTGTTAAACGTTGAGACTTTGAGGCATAATTTTAATTGCAAGGCTTTAAACATTAGTAGAAGCACTCTTAATACTCCCTGCTCCAACAGACTTTTTTTTCCGTGTGAATTTTGTGTGAATGTCAGAGCACACAAAAGGTGTGAATTTTGTGAATATTCTGAGATGAATGGTGTGTATCTGCTGTGTGGCACCAACATGAGCCTTACTTTCACAGCATGAGCAGTACAAGTAGCTCTGAAAATGACCCCTAGATTGTTAGAAGAAATTTAAATATTTACCAATTTAAAGTATAGGAGTATATGGCATGTTTAGGAACATGCTTCTTTTTTTTTTTTTTATTACCTGCTGACTTTGGTTTTGAAATGCTGGTTTGGCAGTAACAAATATTGGCTCAGAAAGTCAAAAAAAAATTCCTCTCAGTCCTGAAGTAGAAAGTTGTACTTCCCAAAGTCAAACTCATCAGGCATGATGAGCATGTCTTCCCGGGCTCTGGCCAGCTTCTGTCGCAGGAACTCCCGTCTCTCCGTCCACTCCTGCAGCTCCTCCGGGCTGTGGGCGTAGTCGCAGCTCACACCGTCAGGACAGCCGCCATCCATCCTGTCAAACAATAACATAATACTTTTCACTTACTCCGAATATCACAAAGTGCTGACTATCTGTTTTTTTGACGC
Source organism: Nannoperca australis (assembly GCA_036023655.1). NCBI lineage: Eukaryota > Metazoa > Chordata > Actinopteri > Centrarchiformes > Percichthyidae > Nannoperca > Nannoperca australis. The sequence goes on from JAVQJD010091475.1 coordinate 12,511, forward strand.
TGTCAGTAATTCCCAATCAAATTAGTTCTGTGTGAAGTAATATAGACCTGATAATACGGACAGCTCTTCACTTGACCTATAAACCGTAATGGATTTTGGAGGGCAGCGCAACAAGCTGTAAACACACCACTGACATAGTATAGCCTTAAAAAGATTAACTGGCAAACGTGTTAACAAATAGTTGCTTATTTACATCCAGCAGACACAGAGCAACATCTGCATTTATTTGGCCAATAGGCTATTCCACTCTTCTCTCATAACTAACACTTTTAGCTACTACATGCTCTACACTATGTTGTGTGTTTTCACTAAAACACTTTATGCTCTACTATGTTCACTAGCTAGACGCTAACTTTACCCATCTGCGGTTTGAGGCAGGGCAGTTAGCGTTATGGTGGGTTTAAGTACATTTTACAGGCTGTAAAACCTAAACAGTGACTTGAAAGATGCTAAAATGATGTGGAGAAGAGGGGAACTCCAGAGCTGGTGATAACCGAAAACACTCCGATGCTAGACCCCTCACCCGGCGACTTGGGCAGCCAAAAGCTGATCCAGAAAAAGGTCTTACTTGGCGCAGAGTTCAAAGCACGTGCCAGGGAAACGGTAGTTCCACGTCAGAGCTTCGTCTTCTCCCTCACAGCTGAACACTCGGTCCTTGTGCTTTTCAGAGGAGATGTGCTGCTGCCACTGCCGCTCGCCGTTACTGTGCTTACCACACAGACGGCAGTGAAAGCCACTCTAAAATACAAAAAAGAAGCATCAACGTCATGTTCTGCCTACAGATGCATAGTCGGAAAACAGCACATGTACGTTGTAGTTTGGTGCCAGCACAGCTGTTTTTACTGAAATGAAAAACAAACTTATACCCACCATTGGTTCAGCATAGTCAGTTGGCATGACGATGTATTTCTCATCTGGGATAGGCTGGGTGAGCATGGCTCCATCTGCCTGCCAGTTGTGGGTGGTTAATGTCAGCCACATGTCATACATCTGCTGCATGTCCCACACTACAGGTACAAAAACAAATCTGTTTTATTACTTTGACTCTCTCTCTCTGAAGATCCTCAAATCCAGGCCAAAACAATTGGGTGCAGTGCTCTTCAGGGGAGATTTGAAATTATGCATTTACAGATTTCTGCCCCTTTTAGGAACATTTTGAAGCCAAATGTGACTCGAGCTGAGGGAAACAACAGGTGACAGTGTATAATCACAATATACTCCGCTAGATGCTGCACTGTTACTTTGAATGCAGTGTGCTTTTACAGAAATCACAAATATAAAGTATTATTAACGTTATAGATCAATAGCATTTAACATTTGACAGAATAGATCATTATCTAGCACCATCATCAGGTCAAAAGTTCACTTTGTCCAATACTCAGCTGTACTAAATAGCAAATGTTAGCATGCTAACTAAGATGCCGAACATAGTAAATATTATACCTGCTAAACATCAGTATGTTAGCATGCTGACATTACCAGTCAACTCTGATAAATTGCCTCACTCGAGTCAGCATTGGTTGGGGCTGAAGACTACAAGTTTGAAAATGACAACAATCTGGGGGTGTGGGGTGGAGAGAAGTCAGTTAACCAGACCTCTGTATCCTGCTCTTCATCTCTGCTTGATGCTAGAGGATCAAAGCTACATTAGCTGATATTAGTTTAACACATCTGAATCTCCAGCTAAACAATTGGTGGTTGAGTTGCATTGTGGCTAATGTAGACACCAGGTTTGAACAAGGAAGAAGAATGCATGTAATAAAAATGTAAAAACATCTATGGAGTACTCTTCCAAAGCATTATTCTAAGAACTCACAGTCATTGTTCTTCATATACATCCACATCTCCTTCTCCTCTTGGCTGTGAGCAAAGGTGCATTTCCCGGTGTAGTTACATTTCCCTTTTTTCAAAATCTGGGTACATATCTGCAAAGAGAAAACAGGTTAATAACAGATCATAACGTGCAGAACAAACTTTCAAGAGATCCCACCATCAGCACCCACAGGCAAACTTACCAATTTAATCTTTAAAAGCACCTAATATACAAAATATACTAACATAGAATTTATAAAAATAGAAGATTGAGGAAGACTGTGATGTCTGTGATGTATCCGAGCACTTGGTTGAAACTACTTTGTATTAAAGTGCATAAGAGCAGAGGAAGCACACCTACATCATACTGCACAGGGAAGTTCTTGGCATGTGGCAGTGGTCGGACTTGAACCCATTTGCTTCTCTCCAAGGACCTGACCAGCAGTGCCCATCTGTCTTTAGTCCACCTGAAGAGGACAGAGGCAGAAAATGAGAGACATCAGTCAGACCCAGACTCGGATAGGAGGCAGAAATGGATGGATTATTTTGGCTATGACTTAAAATGTAGACAACATTTAACATTCCCCTTTAAAGCTTTTTGAAAATCTCTGGTTTGAAAACAGGATAATATGTCATGGCTTTGTTTATAGATAACTTCTGTAATTTGAGAAACAAATTAATTATTAAAAATGATCATGTCATGTATAGGAACTATACAAATATATTATTTTTACTCACGTGTGCCTGGCTTTGGCAGTGCAGTACTTGAGGGCTTTGTCTGGTTCACTGATCAGGCCGTCCCTCCAGCACTGACCACAGGCAAATTTCATCTTCATGTTCGGACTCTTCCTAGCTCCTCCTCCTGCTTTTGGTTTGCTCCCACCACCTCCAGAACACAACTGCTTAAAATGAAATGATGGCAAAGATAAGAGTGATAGTCATCTCATTTTCATCTCCCAAAATAATTTAAAAGATTATCAATAAAAAACATTTAAAAAACTTGATTTAAATGAGTCAATAATTACACAGTTGTTCTGAGCATAGTACATTTTATCAATACGCATGATAAATGATTCATTTCTTACTCTATTTCCTTTATGTTTGCTTGAGCTTTGCGCCTGCTTGTCACAATATTTTGTGGATACTTTAACAATCTCATCAGGGCTGATACCTGTAAACACACACACACACACACACACCTCAGAATATAGAAGAAAAACTCATACACCTCCTAAAACAGTTACAGCATTGAATCTCTTTGGATTTAGTAACTCTGATCAACAGAAAAAAATACAAGAAGCAACATTATCATTCATTTGGAATCATGTGTCTGCCTCTTTAGCTGCTAAATGCTGCAAAATGTTCATAAACTTGTCTCAAACGGTGTCTTTTTTTGCTGGATACAACTGCCTGTAGCATCTGGGAATAAGGCTGATGAGAGCAGCGAGAGTGAACCAAAACAGTAAAGAAAAGCAAAACCAATACCATGGAGTTAAAATACACTAAAAAGCTCTAAAGAACTGCAGTCAATTAATTATTTGTTGATTCATCACCAACATTACAGTCACTTCACCTGTATTGAATTGAAAAATATTAATTAGTGCCGCTTTAAAAGAAATCAAATGTGTTTACACCTAATCCGCCTTACATTTTGCCATCTCACTGTAAACTGAACACCTCTTCAGTGTTTTAATATTGGTGAACAAGTGAACAAATACAATTTGAAATGCTCTTGATTGTACCATTTCCCCTGCATGTGTCTGACAGACTGCACCTGTGTCTCGCTGCACCCTCCAGGTTTTGAGCTCTATGACCGAGTGGGCATAATGGCAGCTGTCCTCTCTCTGGCAGCCGTACCGGATGGCTTGCCGGCACAAATCCAAGTGGCACAAGACGCTCAGCGGGCGGACCTTTCTGTAGTTCACACTGTAGGTCCTCACAACAAAGGCCAAGCACCTGACAGGCACAGAGGGAGAAATCAAAGCGGATTACATAGAGAGATTGACACGAGAGTCAAAGAGTTGGCGTGTGAGCAAAATGTGCGCGGACAAGAGGACGAATGACACATATGTTGTCGACAAGCTCACTTATTGGCATCGAAGGTGTGGCGAGCATCCAAGTTAGAGCAGATGGTGTGATTGTCTTTGCAGCGGTTACTGATGATTCGAGGTTTACTGTCATAGCATTCCTAGAGAGACAGAAAGAAAATAAAAAATAAAAAGGAGAAACAAAATAAGAGAAAAGGACACAAAGGAACAAAGAGACACACTGGAGGAAGAGGAAGGCTGTCTTAATAAATATTAATGAATCAATCTATTATGAAAAATGTTCAAAAGACAGAAAGGCATATTACTGAAGATTAAAAACAGATACAGTCGTGTAACAGTGTGACGTAGATACTTTAGCATGAACAACACTGGCAGCTGGCAATTCTTAGGTTTCCAGTGTTTTTCAGGTTCAGTACATCTGGGACTGGACTTTGTGCCAAAGTAACAGAGTTAATTAGTATTTTAATAAATAAAATACATGGACTTATGTAAGTACATAAATAATTACAAATAATGTTATTTCTAAATTTCTATAGATCTAAATATACTTATTTCTGTATTCCTACTTTATTCACACATACATTATTCCTAGATATTTGGGTCTGTCCATTAATGAGGTCAGTGGTGCTGACATAACCACTGTAAAGCACCATTGTCATGGAGGTTAGTACAACCAATGTACCTCATTATCATACAAAAAACAAACACTGACAACAGAGGTATATTTCTGTATTTATTTTAGCATTTCTTTGTCTATTTATTTATTGTTTGAAATGTCATTTTTTGCCTTCCATAATTTAAAAGGGAGAGCTTAGTAGATAAAACAAAATTATCGATAACATAATTTCCAGGATACAGAAGAATAGTAATATACGTGTATTGACAGTCAATTTTATTAAAATATTCTGTAATCAATAATAGGACATAATAATAACTAAATTATTAAAGAAATATACTGTATATACTGATGTAAAACAGACATGACTACTTAAAAAAAATAAAATAAACTGATTTGCAACCATGTTTGTAAAATAATAATTATATAAACTGTATAAGCGCACTTACCTGACAGAGGAATATGAACATGCCCTTGTTTTCCTGTAGAAGGCGTATGATGCTGTTTACAGGGTCCAGTTTGACAGCAGCCGTTTCAAATAGCAGCTTTCTGTCCAGTGTCCCCTTCCTCTCCTCTGTCCAAACGTCGATCTCCAGCTGGTTGAAGGCAAAATTGCATTTCTCTTCGTACTTACACAAGCCCACATCGCCGGAACTGATCAGCTCTGTATGTGCGAGAAAAATGGCATTCTTCGTGACATGAACACAATCGCTCATTTCCATAACAAGTTTCCTCTTTAACTTTAGAGTCTTTAGAGAGTTGTGGAAAAACATAAACGTGGGGTAACTTCCCCCAAAACTACCAAGTCATATCAAGAACACATGATGCTTGTAAATCCAAACTGCCCTTCACAAACTCAATGCATAAGGGTCACATGGTCAAGGGAAGACAACCCTGCTTCAAAAGTGTGTCTCTGATTGAAAGAACAAACTGTACTCGGATGTTTCCATTTGCCTACGGTGTAGTTCTGGGTTTCAGGATCCGCCATGCTGTCAAATGTGCATCAGTATAGGGATTTTGAACACTACACCTACTGTTAGCTCCACATTCCAGTTGTTTTACTTTGTAGGCCACGTAGCAGCTTAGCCAGTTAGCTTGTAAACTCTTATTTCTTAAAGCTAATGGACTGCCGTCTTTGGTTGAAGAAAGGATCCGCATGGTGTAAGATGTGTAGTGAAACGCCTCGTCATTGTGAAGATAGGGCCGGGTATCAAACCTCAATATATTATTGATACCAACCGAAACAATAGTATGAAAAACTGCCAAGAGAACCGTGCAGAGCACACAGAGCTGGAGGGAAGTTCTCCCTTTTTCAGCCTGTCAACAATTAACAATGATTTAACTCTCAAGATCTGACCAACAGTCTAGTCCGGTGGTAAAATACAGCGAGAAAACTGTGACCTTAAAATCAAGTGTGATACACTGAGACGTGAATCCATGTACAGTAAAAGATTTAAAAAGTGACTTTTTCAACAAAACCTCTTTTAGCATTTAATTCAAACTTTCCGGAGTTGAGTCCAACACTGTAGACGTTATCAAGTTCAGTCTTAATGTTCAGACCTGACACCCGATATAAAGTATTTTATGCAAATGTACTGTAATTCTGTTCTTTCGGCACAACATACCGCATCAAGACACACACACACAAAGCAAAACAAACTATGTTGTGATACATGCACTACATAAGTCAATTTAATTACTATATCGAGCAATGAACAACGAACACCAGCAAACAAAATCACCACAAGAGATCCTGATATCGATCATCCATCTGATGTGGAGATCCTTACCCCTGCAGAGTACAAACGGCCCGGTGAAGGAAGTCCAGGTAGGAAGCGGTCGCACTCTGGTCCACTCCGAAGGATGATCTGCCTTTCGTCTACATAACAAAATGTCTCCCTTGCAGCTGTGGACCAGATCGGGCTTGTGAACATAAGTATATATCCCCTGACCTGAAAACAAAACGGGCAAATGGATATTTCCAACTTGTAAGACATATTGGTTCTCACCACTGGGGTAACAACAGATTTCTTGGCATTTTCACTTTCAGCAACGTTAAAAAGGGCTTCAGGATGCAGATGAAGATATGTTCAAAATAGGGATTAAACTGCCTGAATAGTAAAAGTCAGTTTAAAGCATGGCTGGACTGCCAACGTACCTTTCCGAGGGAAACAGGCAGAGCAGGCCTGCAGAAACTCGTGGGTGGAGGACAGGGGGTTAGAGGCCGCAACCAGAACTTGGTTTTTCTTCTCCTTTGTTGCCACCGTAAGAATAAAGATATCAGTTAATACTAACAAAACAACTATAAACAGAGCCAGTAACCCAAACCAGACAATCAGTCTTACTTTGTAGTTATTCTTTGGAGATCGCATTACAGGAGCTGCAGCGCTGTGAGAGCCTGTGACACCTGAGGAGCAATGAGAGACAATAAATGACAAACTATGTATATGTGTAATGTGTAAACACTTTGTAGTAAATGGGCTAAAACGTGTCCCAACACCAGTATGGTCTTTGGAAAAGGAGAGCACTTATTTAGGTTGCTTGAAATTCAAGTCTGGTGTCTGGTTCTACTGTTTTTTGTTTATTCTCATTTCCCATTGTACCTGAACGTTACATTTCTTGGGATACGTTTATGGACGGGCCATGAAACATACACTGTGCTGCAGGTTAGTGGTTCTTAACCTGGGGGTCTGAACACAGCAAAGAGCCCCCAAATATATATCTGTTACACAAAATTAGGTTCACCTTTTCTGCTTTTCTCTTGTAAAATACTGCACACTTCTTCAGGGCTCTAGAAGCCAATTTAAGCATCTAAAAGCTGTTGGGACATCTAAAAGAACAGGCCTCCTGCATTGCCAATATTATAATAAGTCACCAATAAATCCTAATTACCAGTTGTGGTGAAACTGGAGAATAAGTTCATGCCTGTTCCCCCAAAGGAGATTGCTGGAAAAGCTGCCCCAACATCTTCCACAGAGGAAAACGAGTCCAGGGCATCAAGGGAGTCGAGCTGGTCCACAGCTTTCACACCAGGTTTAAGGACATCACCACTCTGACCGCCTGGATCAGAGATGATCTCCAGGGGATCTAATTCATCTAGCAAATCATCAAGGGACTTTTCCCCTGCGTCCGGTGCTGTTTTGCACTCGTTCTGAGTCGTATCCAAGAAGTCATCCAGGGAATCGAGGTCGTCCAGAGAATCCAGCGCCACAGAGGTCAGTGCTAAGAATGGAGCCCCTGTGCCACCAATTCCAGAGCTCGAGAGGTCGTCTAGGGCATCCAGTGTCACAGTTGTGGTGCTGCGCCCACCTCCTGAAAAGGAGTCCAGGGAGTTGAGTTGGCTGACTGCAGAGCTGAAGAAGGCCGGAGGTAGCTGGGGTGTCGGGGCGGGCAGGACAAAAGGAACTGTGTGTGCGGAAGTGGATGTCCTGCTGGGGACACTGAATGTTGCCTGGGTGTGGGTCTGGAAAACAGAGGCAGGAAGTAAAAAACTATGAACAAAGTGCCAGAAAGCCTCAATTTAATGATTAGATTTGAAATTTTTGAAAATGATTATCTCATGACAAAAAGTCTACACTTCAACTTGCACTAAAATCAATATTTTTACATAAAGACTGGACCAAATGACCAAGTATAATGTAAAAGGGGACACTTGTGGTGATGAGCATCATGACCGGACTCTGCCGTTAGTTTGCTTCAGCTCTGCAGAGCTTGTTGTTTGGTTTAGGTTTAGGTTTTGGTTTAAACTGTTATCAGTGTTTCACCAGCACCAATGGCAAACGGACAACGTGAGCGAACGTGAGGCAGACAACCTCTGAATAGAAGGTGAATAGTGGAGAGAAACCCGACTCCAACTTAACGCTAATGCTATGTGTCTGCTGGATGTGCCAACATGTCAGCATGTCAATGTCTATGGCACTAATGACAGTATTGTTAATGCCACCAAGTAGCTGAAGTAAAAAAAACAATTAAGCATATCAACTGTATTTTTAGAGTCTACCCTCTTCTGTGCCTGTCCCTACTGGACACATTTCTCATTTTTCATAAAAGAAAAAAAAATTAAGCAAACAAATGCACAATATCTCATTTCTTATATTTTTCATCTTCACGGTTTGATTTCAATCATTCGAAGTTCAGGCTGTTTGGCGTGAGGCCATATCTCAAAATATCCAATTTTGGAACTTCCCATTTAGAAAACATTTCAAAGTCCACATTTCAGCTGCATCTCCCGTGACATCTCCTTCACCCTGGACTCCACGTCGGTCGTGCCATCGCCATCGCCCTCAGCCAGGAATCTTGGGGTCATCATCTACAACAAGCTCACCCTCACCGACCACATTGCTGCAGTCTCCCGATCTTGTAGATTCACCCTCGACAACATTCGGAAGATTAGGAGATACCTGTCGGAGCACTCGACCCAGCTGCTGGTCCAGGCGCTTGTGCTCTGCAAGCTGGACTACTGCAACTCGCTCCTGGCCGGTCTCCCAGCCTGTGCAATCCGTCCCTTCCAGAAGATCCAGAATGCAGCAGCACGGCTGATCTTCAACGTACCAAAGTACACCCACGTCACCCCTCTCTTCATCTCCCTTCACTGGCTACCCATCGCTGCTCGGATCAGATTCAAGACCCTGGTACTGGCCTTCCAAGCGGTGA